>LVTN01001419.1:65808-76109 GCA_001649415.1 Musa itinerans
TTCTTCTTCTTCTTCTTCTTCTTCTTCTTCTTCTTCTTCTTCTTCTTCTTCTTCTTCTTCTTCTTCTTCTTCTTCTTCTTCTTCTTCTTCTTCTTCTTCTTCTTCTTCTTCTTCTTCTTCTTCTTCTTCTTCTTCTTCTTCTTCTTCTTCTTCTTCTTCTTCTTCTTCTTCTTCTTCTTCTTCTTCTTCTTCTTCTTCTTCTTCTTCTTCTTCTTCTTCTTCTTCTTCTTCTTCTTCTTCTTCTTCTTCTTCTTCTTCTTCTTCTTCTTCTTCTTCAATTCCCTTCTCATCTCAAACCAACATTGCAGCAAGAATCCCTATTTGGTTAAGTTTCCTTTAATCTCTTATTTAATTACTTTTGGCTAATTGCAAGGTGGCAAACATACATAAAAAGGGGCTAGGTGTCATCCATAGAACCAACATGGGTGGCATACTTAGGTTAGCTAGTGACACTTGTCCATCATTATTTTTTTTATTTTTTATTTTTAACTTAAATCTGAATCTTGCATAAATCATCTCAAATTTTTAATATTCACATTTAGGTCCCTAGTCATAAACTTCTAATATAAAATTATTTAATATAAAAGAATTATTAGCTAATCCTCATATTTACAAACAAGCATTTATAAAATTTTAAAAATGGGGGATGTTACATTTATAGACCAAAATGACTTCAAAACTTGGAGCCAAAATTCAAATCTTTGAAATTTCGGGGTACGGGCGGTACCACCGCTTGCGCTGGGCAGTACCACCGCCTACAACCTGATACTAGGTGATACCACCACCTGACAGTCTCTCGGATATTGTGTCTGGGCAGTACCACGCCCAGATTGGTGGTACCACCGCTTGACACATTCTCGGAGACTGTGCCACAACGGTTTCACTTGTTTGGTTACTGTTTAGGCCTTTTCTTGGCCCAACATAGCCCAAAATTTGGCCCAACTATCCCCTAATTGGGTTAGCCCAATTCTAATATCAATTATGTGCTAATTATGAAATTTATGACATACACTAAGCAAATCGATCTGGTTAGTCTAGGTTTCTTTTGGCGAGCTTCCGACGATCTTCCGGCGAACTTCCGACGATCTCTCGGTAATGTTCCAGGGGACTCCTGACAAGCTCCTGGACTTCACGATGATCTCCTTGGTAAGTTCCAATGAGCTTCTTTGGCAAGCTCCTGGACTTCTCGGTCAATTCTAGCATAACTTTCGATGAACGTCCGGATTTTCGACGAACTCTCGAACTCGCAACAATATCTCGTTCTTGACTCCGGGACTTCATTTTGCTTTATGCCTTGCTATCATAGTTAACCCTGCACAATTTAAACCTACTTCGATCTAGACAATTATTTTAAAGCTTTGAATCATGTTGTCCAATATGTCATTAGGTCATTGACGCTTTGTTCGATTCTATGGTGCATCATCCTCTCTTGTGGCCTTTTGCCTAATCGGCTAGTTGACCTTCACAACTCCGATTTCCTTGGCACAATTTTTGCTTTTCTTGGCCCGATGCCCGAATCCATGGCCCAAAGCCTTCTATCGATATGTCGACCGATCTTTCGGCTCGACGTCCAATCTTTTGACATATTTCTTTCAGCTCAACATGATTCTTTCTGCTTCAATTGTCTCTCCTTGATCGAAGCTTCCTACATCACTCAAAACATAGATCAAATTATATATGCTATCAATTGGTTTCATCATCACAATCCAAGATTTAACAATCTCCCCCTTTTTGATGATGACAACCAATTGATGACAAAGTTAATCTTAACTCCTCCTATCAATATGCCATTTTGATAGAACTCTTGGATTCAAAAATCCAAACAACATGTCATGATAAAATCATGCATAACATCATCATACTTCTCCCCTTTTGTCATCAATAAAAAGGAGAAGTACAACTATCAAGTGTTTGAGAATACAAGTTCAAATTGTTGCATAATAAACATAATCTCCAGTTTTATCATCATGCAATTTGTAAGCTAGCAAATTTAGCAAGTGTTACATCATATTAGAACATACAAGCTAGCAGATTTTATATCATTTCAGACCATGCAAGCTAGCAAGTTTTCGAAAATAAATGTAAGATAGAATTCTTGTTGAAGTGTGCAAGCTAGCGATTTTTACTTCCTTTTGCAATGTGCAAGTTGCAAGTTTTGCTTCTTGAGATAGGCAAGATAGCACTTTTGCTTCTCTTGAGATTGCTAGATAGCATTTCTTGCTTTTAAGATGAGCAAAGTAAAGTTTTTCCTCTCTTTGTGATATGTACATTTACAATTTTTGCTTCTCTTTAGATGTGCAAGCAAGCAAGCAAGTTTTTCTATCTTTGAAATATGCAAGCCAACAAATTTATCTCCCCCTTTGTCATTGTCAAAAAGAAGGGAAGAATACAATTTTGTATTTCATTTTCCCTTTACAATAATTTTCAAAACATGACAAAGATAAATAATCATTTTAGAGTATCATTTCAGAAAATGATAATTGTTGACTTTCACATCATTTCATCAAAAATCATAGTATTGCATGCATCATTCAAAATCATAAATATTTTAAATCATGATGGTATCAAAACATCAAATTACATCATACCATGCATGATCATAACTTCTCATTTGTATGCATCAAAATAATATCATGAGTATTTTATGCATTCATATCATCACACGAAGAATATCAAGAAGAACTTGGTGATGAGATATGCTTCATGAATATAATAAATTTTACATAATAAAATTCATGTCATAAACCTTAAAAGATGTCAAGTAGCATAACATGGTTTATTAGAATAAGTCTTCTTTTTAGTGAATAGCAAAAGAATATTAGGAGAACAAGATCTTAATTCATGTATATCAATAGATATGATTCACTTTGACAAATCTCAGTTTTAATAAATAACAAAAAGAAACATGCGAGTTCAAAAAATAAGATCTTGATTCATTAAAAAATTTCAAGTTATAAATTTTGAAAAATCAAGATAATCATTTTCAAGAGTTTCACAAAAGCATAATACACATGGATTCATTAATCTTTTATCGAAAAATCAATAGAGATGGAAAATGTATTTCCATTTTTATGTGTTTCATTTTAAGTGATTGATTTTATATAACTATGCTCAAGTTTTTCATATGAAAACCATACATCATAGTTTAAAATCGAAAGAGCAAATCTCATCATAGAAATCATCAAGATCAATAAATCATAAATTACCCAAAAATCATCATTACTTCAAATTATCATGCATAATTAAATATAAAATCATTAAGTATGATACTTATATTATTTCATTTAAGCATGACTTTGTTATTTATGCCAAATCAAAACATGCATTATTTTTAAAAAGCCACTTTCATTACAGTAAAAATCAATAATCCATAAATCGTAAGAATCATCATGCATAATTTCAAAAGATAAACTCATTAACTATGATTTCAAATCATTATTACATTATTTCATCAAGCATGATTTCATAAAGCGTTTTTAATCAAAATCATTTTGTTTGTTATAGTAATGCATTTTCCTTCTTTGCATCAATGATTTAATCATATCATGAGATAAACAAATCATAAATACAAAGAAATCATTTTATGAAGGATATAAGATCAAAAGTGTGACACGTAATTCCAAAACATAATATTTCAAATCATTATGCATCATTAAATCATCAAGTATGATTACTTTAATTATAAAATATTTTTAAATGAAATCGAAAAGCAATATAAAAATCATTAAGATACACATTAATGCTTCTTAAAAAAACATATATAGGATTTATCTTAAGCATTAGATTTAAGTCTAATATTTTGTTCCTTTATTATAAAGCATACAATTTTCATGATCATTTTCAAAAATTACTAGAAGGATAAGCATGATTCCAATTTTTTACATTTTTATTACATTATTAAATATGTAATTTCAAAAAATAAATTTTCTAAACAAAATTAAAAATAATTCATGAAAAACATTAAATAATTTCAAAGTAAACTAAGGGGATTTTGATTACCTTGTCGTCAAAAGCCGTTAAGGTTGTTGAATCTCGGATTTTGATGATGAAGTCAATTGTAATTTGTTTGATATAATCTATATGTTGAGAAAAGTGTGTAGGATGAACTACGATAGCAGTAAGACATAAAGCAGGTATTGTGCCAGAGTCAAGATCGAGATCTCATTGGGAGTTCGAGAGTTCGTCGGAAGTCCGGACGTTCGTCGGAAGTTCTATCGGAACCAATTGAGAAATCTAGGAGCTTACCATAGAAGCTCATCAGAACTTGCCAAGAAGATCATCATAAAGTCCAGGAGCTTGTCGGGAGTCCGCCGGAGCATTGCCGAGAGTTCGTCGGATGTTCGTCGGAAGTACGTTGGAAGCTCGCCGAAAGAGCAATTGACGCACCGGAACAAGAAATGCTGTGATCATGTCTTAATTATTATAGTTAGAGAGTTAATTGAGTTACGATTAGGAGATAATCCCACTAACTTAATTAGGGGTCAATTGGGCCCTTAATAGGGCTGAATTGAGCAACCAATTCAGCCCCTGAAAACATGGCCGGTGGTGGCACCGGTTGGAAAGCAATGCCCCAGGATTTTTGGGTGGCGGTATCGCCCCTGTCAGGCAATGGTACCGCCGATAGTTAATGTTGCCAATGGTGGTACAGCCCCTATAAGGCGGTGGTACCGCTAGAGCTCGGTCTCTGAGGTCTGTCAAGCGATCGTATCGCCTAGACTGGGCGGTGGTACTGCCCAGTGTCAAGTGTCAGGTGGTAGTACCGCCCAGTAATGATGGTGGTACCGCCAAGACCCCGGAAATAAGGGATTAGACACTTTTTGGCTCCAATTTTGAAGCCTTTGGGGCCTATAAAAACCTTACCCTTTTCTACATGAAAGGGCATGAAACCTATTGGCATAATCTTGAGTTCTTGAGCCTTAAAGTGTTGTAAAAGTGAAGAGTTCTCCTCCTTCATTTCTTAGCCTTGTAACTATCCAAGAAAGAGGAGTGAGACTTGTAAGGGTTATCTCCTAAGCCCGGCAAAAGGAGAAAGAGCTGTAAAAGGTGGTTGGCCTTCGCCTATTGAAGGAAGGCCTTTGGTGGATGCTGGAGACCTCGTCGGAGGAGGAATCCAAAAGTTGACCGAACCACCCTAGATATTCCACCTTTTGTTGAAGAAAGCAAAAATTCATAGTGGTCATTGTGTGTTCAAAAGGTGGTTTTCGGTATGTCTTCTTTGCACACTTATATTTGATAATACCCGGATTGAAGGTCCAGCTTTGTGAAGATTTGTGCTCCCTTTCATCTAGCAACTCATCTACTACTGGAATAGGGTATTTATCCTTGATGGTTTTGCCATTGAGAGCTCGGTAATGAACGTATATTTTCCATGTTCCGTCCTTGTGTACAAGTAGCACCGGTAAGGAATAGGGGCTACAACTTGGCCGAACCACCCCTGTTTCAAGCATGGTTGAGTATTTGTTGGAGGTTTGCTTGGAAGAATCATTATACAATGATCATGCCGAAGGGTAAGAGATAGGTTGTGCGGTTCGTCAAATATATCTGAAAATTTAGCAAGCAAAGGAAGTAGGTTTGGATCTTTAAATTCTGTTGACTCTCCCTTATTTTGCTGCTCAAGTTGTTTCAAAAAGCCATTGCATGCTTTATGCAAAACCTTCTCCATTTGTTGTGTGCAAATCATCATTATGTTGCCCCTACGTTTCCCATGTAGTATCATTTGTTTCCCCTTATTGTAAAATTTCATAATTAGTTTCATAAAATTCCAGGAAACATCACCTAATGTTGTCAACCATTCAAGTCTGAGCATGGCCTCATGATCATCAAGAGGGAGGAGGAAGATGTTGGTGATAATTTCTTGGTCTTGTAGTAATAGTTTCATCTGCAGACATCTTTGGTCGCACTTTAGGATTCTTCCATCGGGGACCTTTACGTCTAACCTGCTACAATTCTCGATAGGTAAGGCCATCCGGACAGCAACCTTACTATTTAGGAAGTTATTAGTACTGCCCATGTCAATGAGAACAGTGATCGGTTATTGTTTGAGAAGGCCTCCAACTTTAATCGTTTGTAGGTTTGAGTAGCCGGCTAGTGCACGTACCGTAACGTCGGTCGATTGTGGCTCTTCTTCTGTATCTTCTTCTTCATATTCAAGGCTCTCTTTTGGATGTTCAATGACCTCTTCTTCTACTGGTTCAATCATAAAAAGTCTCCCTTTTCTACAGTGATGCTCATGGCTCTATGGCTCGTCGTAGTGGCAACATAACCCCTTCGCAGATCGCTCCCGACGCTCTTCTCTTGTCGACTTTTTTGGTGTAGGGACTCGGTTGACAGTAGGGGAGGCTGAGGACTTCAGTATTGCTGATCGGGGCTAAGGACTCCCGAAGAGCAACTGACGCACTGGAACAAGAAATGCTGTGATCATGTCTTAATTATCGTAGTTAGAGAGTAAATTAAGTTAGGATTTGGAGGTAATCCCACTAACTTAATTAGAGACCAACTGGGCCCTTAATAGGGCTGAATTGGGCCGAATTGAGTAGCCAATTCAACCCCTAAAAACATGGCCGGTGGTGGCACCACTTGGAAAGCGGTGCCCCAGGATTTCTAGGTGGTGGTACCGCCCCTATCAAGCGGTGGTACAACCGACAGTTAATACTGCCAACGGTGGTATCGCCCCTGTCAAGCGGTGGTACCACCAGAGCTTAGTCTCTGAGGTATGTCAGGTGGTCGTACTACCTAGGCTGGGCGGTGGTACTGCCCAGTGTTAGGTATCAAGCGATAGTACCACCCAGTAATGGCAGTGGTACCGCCAGAACCCTGAAAATCTGAGATTAGATACTTTTTGGCTCTAATTTTGAAGCATTTAGGGCTTATAAAGACCCCACCCTTTTCTGCTTGAAAGGACATGAAACCTATCGGCATAATCTTGAGTTCTTGAGCCTTAAAGTGTTGTAAAAGTGAAGAGTTCTCCTCCTTCATCTCTTAGCCTTGTAACCATCCAAGAAAGAGGAGTGAGACTTTTAAGGGTTGTCTCCTAAGCCCGGCAAAAGGAAAAAGAGCTATAAAAGGTGATTGGCCTTCGCCTATTGAAGGAATGCCTTTAGTGGATGCTGGAGACCTCGACGGAGGAGGAATCCAAAAGTTGACCGAACCACCCTAAATTCTGGTTTGCTTTTCATTTGTGCAATTTACTTTAACCGTAAATCATTTTATAGCAAACTGCTTCTCCTCCTCATCTTGCTTACACTCTCATACGTTTCAAGTTGCTATCTTTCCGATTCGATTTTCATTAAACATACGAAAAATTTTATACGAAAATCGAAGAATTTTCCGCTGCACTAATTCACCCCTCCTTTTAGTGCCACTCTTGATCCTAACAATTAGTATCAGAGCAAGGTTCACTCTCATTTGGTTTTAAACCCAAGAGAGATGGCATTTGCCGGTAGCCTAGAGGGCCATTCAATTACACATCTGCCCATCTTCAATGGGACAAATTACACATATTGGAAGACTAGAATGAGGATCTTCCTAATTTCAAAGGATTTTGAATTATGGAATATTATAGAAAATGGGTTTCAAAAGTCTTCTCTTCCAATGAACGATTGAAATGAGTTGGAGAAGAAGACTTTTGCTTTAAACGCAAAGGCTATGAATGCCTTATTATGTGTATTAGATAAAAACGAGTTTAATCGAGTATCAATTTGTGAAATAGCTTTTGACATTTAGCACACACTCGAAGTGACTCATGAAGGCATTAGTAGAGTGAAGGAGTCAAAAATTAATCTTTTAGTGCATTCTTATGAGTTGTTTCAAATGGAACCGAGTGAGACCATTGGAGATATGTACACCCAATTTATGGATGTCATCAATAGTCTATAAGGACTTGGTAAAGGTTTCTTGGATTTTGAACTTGTTAATAAAATTTTAAGATCCCTTTAAAAGAGTTGGGACCCTAAAGTCACGATCATTCAAGAGGCCTAAGACCTAAATAATTTTCCTCTTGAAGAACTAATTGGGTCACTAATGACCTATGAAATGACATTTAAAGCTCATGAAGAGCTTGAGGACACCCTTCAAAAGAACATGAAGGATATAACACTGAGAACACAAGAAGACCACTCGAAAGAAAACTCAAGCGATGAGAACTTTAATGTGACGTGGCACTCTTAACAAAGAAGTTCAAAAGATTTATAAAAAGAAATAAATTTAAAAATGATATTAAAAATAAATTTGAACCTAAGAAAGAACAGTGATATGTTATGAATGCAAAAAGCCAGGACACTTCAAAAGTAAATATCCCCAGCAAAGAGGAGGCAACCAAAGAAGAAGGCTCTTAAAGCTACATGGTACGACTCAAGTGCATCCGAAGAAGAGGAATTTACCATCACCGAGCAAGTTGCTCACTATGCACTAATGGCCATTGGAGATGAGGTAACAAGTTCATTTGATGCAAATTTATCCTTTGATGAACTATTAAACGCTTTTTATGACTTATTTGATGAATGTAAATTAATTAGTAAAAAATATAAATTGTTAAAAAATGAGCATGCTTCTCTTGTTAATGATTTTGATAGTTTAAAAGTTGAGCACAATGATAGTTTAGCTCCATGTACGAAATGTGATGAACTAGAAATACTTCAAAAGGAAAACTTGCGACTAAAAGAAACCTTGAAAAAGTTTGAGGTTTGTAGCAAGTCCTTGAACATGATCCTTGCCAATAAGGGTCATGTTCATAGGAGAGGTGGAATCGGATTTGTGAGTAGCTCTCACCAAAATCCAACCACCTTTGTTAAAGGCCCAACCTTGCATGTTTCACCTCATATCAAATGCAACTTTTGTTGCAAACTCGAACATATTGCCTATAAATATCCACTTAAAAGTTGTAGTCCACATAAATTGATTTGGGTTCCTAAAAGAACCTCAAATGACTCAATGCAACATAATAAGATATGTTGATCGATTTTTGAGGCACCCAAGGTTAAATGGGTACCTAAAAATTATCCTTTTTTGTAAAAAAAAAAAAATACCATCACAAGCTAGGAGCAAGAGATGATACTTTGATTTTGGATGCTCAAGGCTTATGACTAGAGATCCAAAATAACTCATAAAGCTCTCTAGCCAAAATAATAAAAAGAGGATCATAATAATTAAAATTGTTAATTACAAAATGATACTTATAAGATCATGATGCAATAATTATTTGAAATCTTGTGTGATAAACACTTGATCTTGATCTCTCAAACCTGAAAATTCTTATGCATAAGTTTCCTTTCTAACTTCTTCCGGATTTCTAAATTTCTAAGATACATTCCCTCCTAAATTTTTTTTCGGATCGAATTCTATCTAACAAGATCATGAATTATGTTCGGACCTTCCTGATTCTTTGGATCACTCACTTGAATCATGATCTTATGGTGTGCGCAATGAGTCATATGTATTTTTCCATATGAGTTTTTATGATGCTTGCGTACAAATTTTATATGATGAATCATGAACGTACAATCTTCAATACGAATCTTCTCCTCTTATGATGTGAATTTTACATGATGATGTAAAAAGGCACTTAGGGCCGGTGGTAGAACCGACCCCAAGCCCTCCTACATTCCTTCCTCATACCTCTAAACACCTCTCCACCCCTCATTCTCCTTGATCCTCCTCTAGAAACTCAAGGAAACCCTCCCCTTCTTTAAATCCAAGGATCAATCTCAACCTTTCAAGAAGATTACTACAAGGATAATTCTCAAATCTCTTCTCTTAATTTATTGATAGATCTTGCCTCTTATGTGTAGTTCTCTTATCATTTATGTCTTTAGTCTTATGGCTTCTAGAAGATCCTCTAGGGATAAAGGGAAGAGGAGATTAGATGAAAATTATGACTCCCTACTTTTCGATTCTAATCAACATGCCCTAAAATTTTCTTCTATAGAGTTTAGACATGTTCATAAGAGTAAATATGTTGATTTAGATGAATTAAGTGATTTAGAACCTATTCAATGGTTTGCAAATCTAGACATTCTCCCAATTCTTCAAATGAATGAACCTATCTACTATAGACTTGTTAGGCTATTTTACAACAATTTACATATAGATGAAGAAGAAAGGGTATCTACCTATCTATTAGGACATTATATACCCATTATAGATAGATCAATTTGCAACATCATAGGAATTCCGATAAAAGAAAGAGGATGTTATTTTAGAGGACAATGGGATGAAGAATCGGTTGGCACTACTTACGTTAATGTCTTAGGAATAATTTTTGGTAATCCTAACGTAACCATTCTTCCAAAAAGCTGCGAACACTT
>LVTN01001420.1:0-75726 GCA_001649415.1 Musa itinerans
CCCCCCTCTTAGTACCGCTCCGATCCTAACAGCACAGGGGCGGGCTATTGGAACTCTTGTATTATCTCTCAATTTACACAATATATTTTCTGATGGAATTACAAACATTAATGGCACATGGTTTATATGGTAGAAGTGCAATCGCTCTGATGCTTACTAATGATTATGTTTGTGGCTCTTTTGTGGCTTGGTGGTGTTACAGATGGAGCCAGCCATGAACCTATGTTAGATTTACTCATGCAACACAACTCTTTAATTCTTGTGAGTTTTGTGTGTATGATTTGAGTCCACGTATCCAGAAATGATGCTAACATACGTTGACCATGGTTTCATCAAGTTGCACGGTGTATCTTTTTGAGATATTTGTTCTAGCCATATAGTGAGAGGAAAAAAATTATCCCACGTTCAAAAGAGAAAAAAATAATGAGAGAAAATAAAACGAAAAATGGCCCTCTAACAAACATTAAAGTGTTTATGTGACATACAATAAATCATTAATATAATAATAATATAATTTAAGTTAAAAAAAAAACTAAAATCTTCGTCAATGATGAGAGGAGGTATCGTTGTAGAAGTGATCACCAACAGTACCGAGATCAGGAGCTTTTGGTCCTGATAGACCTTAATCTTTTTTTAAACTTAAATTACACATGTTATTATATTAATAATTTATTATGAGTCAATATATCACATAAACAAATTCTAACATTTATTAACTCAGATTTGATGATAGGGGCATATATACTATATTTTTCAAAATGTAAAGATTATTTTAGACATGAGTAAATTATAAGGGCTTAAGTGATCCATGGCTAATACCATAGGGGCTAAAATCGATTTAACTCTTTTTTAAACTTAAATTATATATATCATTATATTAATAGTTTATTATGAGTCAATATGCTAGACTCAAACGTTTGTTAACTCAGATTTGATATGAGAGGCTTATATGCTACGTTTTTAAAAATATAAGAGTTATTTTAGACACAAGTAAACCAT
This sequence comes from Musa itinerans, assembly GCA_001649415.1. Taxonomy (NCBI): domain Eukaryota; kingdom Viridiplantae; phylum Streptophyta; class Magnoliopsida; order Zingiberales; family Musaceae; genus Musa; species Musa itinerans. Next base: position 1,000 of record LVTN01001420.1, read on the forward strand.
AAAGGTTTAAGTAATTCATGATTAAAACCACATGGGTTAAAATGAACCTTAACCATTATATTAAAAGTTTATTATGAGTCAACATACCACGTAAGTAAACTCTAACGTCTGTTAACTCAGATTTGACGAAAAGAGTTTATATGCTACGTTTTTGAAAATGTAGAGATTATTTTAAACACGAGTAAACAATAAAGAGTTAAGTGATCCATAATCAAAACCATATAAATTAAAATTAGATTTTAATCCTAATAAATAATAATAATTTACCAAGAAAATATTATAAAAATAAAACATTGTGTCAAATATTCTATTAATAATTTGTGTTGTTCTTTGTTCATTTAATACTGATTGGACAATAAAATTTTATCACCAATGAGAACTTATGAGAAAAAATATTTGAAATTGAAAAGGAAGGAAAAAAAAAGGGGTTAAAATTTGATTGAAAATATCATCTTACAAAGAAGTTTAGATGAAATTTATCGAATCTATATCAAATCTAAAAAATTGTTAAAATGATTTCTTTTTAAATATAATTTTAATTAATCTTTATTTAGAATTAATGGAATGTTTTTTAATCCACGTAATGCTTTTTACTCACATTTATTCTCGACTCAATTAATTAATGGTTATCCTAATCCAAATTAACTCGATACTTGTTTTAGTTTTTTGCTCATATTTACTCTAATCCAATTTAAGTATTTGTTCTCAAACAGCTATTTGGGTATTAATAATTCATCCCAAATACAACAAAAAATATATAATTTGCTGTTCGAATCTGTACCGAATCAGATGGCTGGATATCCCATTTCGACCTTAACAGATCAAATCCGCACAAAAATCCATATCCGCTTGTTAACGGATCCGACTTAACTAACCTGCTTTCTCGTTTTCCCGAGACGGTGAGTTCTCCGTTACACCCGAGTGAACCGCGCATTAACGGCAACCGTTTCTATTCCGTTGCCATTTCCCTCTCTTTCTCCTCCGCTTGCCTTCCCCCTCCGTCCTCCCTCTAAACCGTGACGATGGAGGAGGAGCGAAGCGGATGACTCGCAGCCAAGTCCGGAACGAGAGAGAGAGAGAGAGAGATAAGCGCGATATCGATCCCCGAACGGAGCTCTAAATTTGGAGCAGCCTCCCCTACCCGATCCTGCGCTCCATCAGCTGTGTTCCTCTGCCGATTTAAGGTGGCCTCCGTCCTCCATTGGCCTTCGGTTCTTCCCTTTCTGTAAGAATCCGTCCCCCTTGCATTCGATTCTCCGTTTAGTGATTTTTTTTGTTTTTTTTCTGGTTTTTCTTTGAAGATCTTTTCAAATTTGGACTTCTTTTGATCCCCGGGTGCTAATTCTTGTTGGCTGAAACCCCAATTGTTCGTACAAAGGCTGTTGCTTTTTGCTCGTGTTCTTGTGATCGTTGTCCGATCACATTGTTTCCTGGTTGCAATCCATGTTTAGTTCTTCTTCGATGATTAGAAAGGCGGATCCTTTAACGACCTCTGGTGGCAATCACATTGTTTCCATGTTGCAATCGTTTTTCCTCTTTTCCCTCGGAAGCTAGTAGGATTCGGACGGGATTGGGCTTTATTGTTTGTTGTTCTGGGTGGATTAAATCGAGAGGAAAACGATTTCCCTTTTGGTTGTGCGGCTAAAATCAAGCTCTGACGGTCGTATGGTTTTCCTTGCAGTGAAAGGGATGTCATCCGCCGGAGCCACTCTTCGGCCAATCCGGGAAGATCTTGAATTGTCAACATGCCATTCCAATGGAGCCGGAGGTCCACTTTACTCTCCAGAGTTGATAACGATATACCTGGCAGTTCTGGGTGCCCCTGTCATCCCCATGCGGGTCTTGGAGTCCGACTCCATCGCCTCCGTAAAGCTCAAGGTCCAGTGCTGCAAGGGCTTTGCTGCCAAGAAGCAGAAGCTGGTATTCGATGGTCGGGAGATGGCTCGGAATGATTGTCTCATACGTGACTACGGTGTGGCCGATGGCAACGTCCTCCATCTTATCATCAAAACATCAGATCTCCGTGTCATCACCGTGAAGACTGCATCTGGAAAGAAACTCAAGTTCCGCGTCGACCGGGGGCGAACCGTTGGTCATGTCAACAAGCAGGTTGCGGATCTTGAAGATGAACAGTGTGTCTTCCAAGGGCGGCCTCGGAAACAGCTTCAAGACCGGAAGGAGATCCATGACATATGCACAAACAACAATGCGTTCATCCACCTGCTGGTGCATAGGTCGGCAGAAGCCGGCACCGGAGCTGTGGAGAATGACCTGGAGCCATTTTTCAGGGCACCGGTGGCGGACAGTAGGCCTCCGGGTAGGGATGCGTTGATCGAGCCAGTCATCGTCAATCCCAAGGTGGAATTGCCTCGATTGATGAAGGATCTGCTCGGTGCCACTCTTTCTGGACTGGACAAGGGAAACCCACCTATAATGTCTTCGGAAGGAACAGGGGGAACCTATTTCATGCAAGACATCACGGGCAATGAGTACGTTGCCGTCTTTAAGCCGATCGACGAGGAACCACTGGCCGAGAACAACCCTCGAGGACTTCCACCGTCGACGAATGGGGAAGGGTTGAAAAGGGGGACACGGGTAGGAGAAGGTGCCCTCAGGGAAGTGGCAGCGTACATTCTTGATCATCCCGTCAGTGGCCGCCGCTCATTCTCACATGTGGACTTTGGATTCGCCGGGGTTCCTCCGACCGTCATGGCTCGATGCTTGCACAGAGGGTTTAACCATCCCACCGGATGTGAACACGAAGCGATAGACTTCAAGATGGGATCACTGCAAATGTTTGTCAAGAACTATGGAAGCTGCGAAGACATGGGGACTCGGGCGTTTCCGGCGCAGGAGGTTCATAAGATCTGCGTGTTAGACATTAGATTGGCAAATGCAGATCGGCACGCCGGAAATATCCTAGTCTGCAAGGAGGGGGAAGGAGGACGGCTAGCGTTGGTCCCCATCGATCATGGATACTGCTTGCCTGAGAATGTGAGTTTGCAGACCCACTTGCCTTTTATTTTTTTTATTTATGTATGATCTGAATTCTCTCTGGAATTTGTCTCACAGTTTGTTGTTTGATGATGCATGCATATATATATGTATATATATATGCTTTCTTTCTGATGCCAGTTCGAGGATTGCACATTCGAGTGGCTCTACTGGCCTCAGTCTCGCCAACCTTTCAATTCCGAAACCACAGAGTACATAAAGTCGCTGGACGCCGAGCAGGACATCGCATTGCTAAAGTTCTATGGGTGGGAGATGTCGCCCGAGTGCGCTCGCACTCTTCGCATCTCCACCATGCTTCTCAAGAAAGGCGTCGAAAGAGGTCTCACTCCGTATCGTATCGGAAGCATACTGTGTAGAGAAACCATCAACAAAGAGTCCAAGATCGAAGAGATCATACGCGAAGCCAAGGATGCTGTTCTTCCGGCCACCGGCGAGGCCGCATTCTTGGAGTCGATTTCTGACATCATGGATGGCTATCTCGATGGACTCACCATATAGACCCACCCACCCATCGGAGGCTTATATTTATGCGCACGCAGCCACGGGCGTATGTATGTATGGGAGAAGGATATCATCATCGTTGATACTTGAAAAAGGTGGATGGGAGTTTGCGAGTATGTATGTGAGAGCAGTCAGTCAGTATATAGATAGATGTGATGCCCCCCCTCTGTGTGTTGATGTGATCATGCTTCACCATGACATAGGAGGCGAGAGGTTCTTGCGACTTTCGACTGCCGATGGTTGCGTCTCTCTGTTTGGTTCATGTCGCATGCAATGTTGTTGGGAGAATGAACATACAATCAAGAATCCTTGTAGATCCATATTTTATACCTCTCTCTCTCTCTCACTATATATATATATATATATATATATATATATATATATATATAATATATATAGTAACAGCCAAAGATAAATAAGTTGTAGGTTCAGACTAAACTAGTGTTCCAAATCATTTGTGAAGAGGCATATTTTGGACTCAGTTATGTCACCACTCGTACTCCTACCATACCATATCAGCATGAGGGGGGAATTCCATGTGCCAAGACAGAAGCCATGTCGAGGCACCCTCGGTACGTCTCGTCCCGGAAAGCTCGGGACGACATCGCCTGGCACCGTTCCACGCATTCTGGGACAGCGACTGCATGAAGGTACCACATTGTCACGCCAAATCCATGTACAGTCGATCCTCGCATAATAGTATAAAAGCCCATGACCGACATCTGGCCAGGGGGGAAAAAGAAAAGAGAAAAAGGAAACCAATCACTAACTTAACCGTTGAGGGGCCCAAGTCAGGAACCCCCTGATGAGGGCCTCCCGACATCGACCCGTGGACCAAGTCATGCTGCCACATCGGCCATGGTACACTCGTTCATCAATATTTTGGCACTAGAAGGAGGGCCGATGTCGTAGGAGCACCCCGCAAAAGTTCCCCCCGAGGGAGAGCTACCAGCTGACAGCCCCCCTTTCGGACTTAGTGATCAGCCCCTCCCTATCCTCAAGGACGGGGGGATTCTGGCTCCGACGCCAGATCGCTACTGGCGTTTGTTCAATGATCCAGGGCTCTCTCCCCCCGGATATGCTGTAGGACCCTTGGACGTTTAGCCCAAGGTGTTCCTCGGCTTGGACATGCAAGTACAAACCTTGGCGGGAATGATGCAAACGATCGTCTCACTTATCCCACAGATGGTGCAATTAGCAGCTTCCTCGACACCGCAGAGGCCAAACGGGGAACAAGTCGGGACCAAAGAAGCCCAAGAGCATACTACAACCCCAGGGAGCCTTCCCGAGCAAAGCGCACCCGCACCTCATCGAGCCGCTGCATCCATCCTCGAGTCCTACACCTTGTCATCGGACTCGGCAGATGACTCATTCAAGGTCCAGCTATCCGTGGTCAACCATTGCCTAGACGAGTTCCAGCACGAATTCCACAAGTCACGTGGCGAGACGGGTGAAAGCAGCTTAGGTGGATCCCTATTCGCCCAGGAAATCCAAGACAAACCTGTGTCGCTCAACTTCAGACTCTCGACGTTGGAAACATACGATGGCGGCTCCGATCCCACGGAACATGTCGCTGCGTTTCGGGCTCAAATGGCCCTTTACGGCACCTCCGACGCCCTGATGTGTCGGGCATTCCCGACCAACTTCAGAGGATCAGCACAGGCATGGTTCAACCGATTACGACCGTCCTCATCTCTTCCTTTGATCAACTTGCAAGGGAGTTTGAGCAAGACTTCCTGGCTAGCGTATGACCCTGGCCTTCCATGGCCACGCTGCTCGTATTATCCCAATGTAAAGACGAATCACTCTCTCAATTCGTGGTGCGCTTTATCGCTGAAATTCAGGGGTTCCCAAACGCTCATCTCTCTTTGATCATGTAGGCATTTTTGATGGGCCTGAGACCCTCGAGGTTCTTCTGGTCACTAATTGAGAAGCCGCCCACAACCATCCCCGAGATGCTCCAACGTGCCAACCAGTATATTGTCACCGAAGCCCTAATGGCAAGAAGGCGTGAGGATAGCAAGAGGCCAAGGGTGGAGCTAGCCCGAGGAACGACTTCGGCGCCACTGGTGCAGCCTCGCAGGAGGCCCGATCGACCCGAGCAGCTACTCCGGAGGCCCTCTCCTTTGCCTTTGAACACTTCTCGTACCGAGATCTTTCTCTAGATCAAGGAGAAAGGCCTCCTACGACAACCCAACCCCTTGAAGGCTACTCATAAAGACCGATCTAAATATTGCAAGTTCATCGGAACTACGGCCATAATACGGAAGACTACCACAACCTCCGAAATCAGATTGAAGAGTTGATCCGGAGAGGTCACCTCAGGCGCTATCTCAAGGAATCGAGAAAATAATCTCCGCATCCCAGGGGTCCTATCGAAAAACAAATCGACGTCATCACTGGTGGACCGGTAGCTGGCGGTAGTAGCTCGATGACGAGGAAGGCCTACACCCATAGCACGGTGGAGAAACTCCCCAGACCCGAGTTTGAGCCTGAAATCACCTTCGGAACCGAAGAGGTCGAACACTCCCACCATGACGACACTTTGGTGATCTCCATTTGGATGCCAACGCTCGGGTAAAGAGAGTGATGGTCGACACCGGGAGCTCTGCCGACGTGCTGTATCTCGACACATTCAAGAAGCTCGGCCTGACTAATGAGAACCTCACCCCCATGGCGTCGGCACTCACCGGATTCACGGGGGATTCCATCTCCCCGCTTGGGACCACCATCCTCCCCGTTATCATCGGGGAAGAACCGAGGGCCAAGATGACAATGACTATCTTCATAGTAGTCGACCTTCCCTCGGCCTACAATGTCATTTTTGGCCGCCCGACACATAACATATTGAAAGTGATGGTTTTCACTTACCACCCGGCCATCAAATTTCTGACTTTAGCAGAGGTCGGGGTATCCTGAAGCGACCCTAGAGAATCAAGGTGGTGCTACCTTATAGCAGTCACTCTACTGGAGAAATCGTGGCCCCAGTAAGCCCCAGATCCCCGTGAGAAAGCCAGAACACCGACACACCTGGAGCTGCTTGAACAGCTCGCCAAGGTACCCTTGAAGAGGGACCGACCCGACATGATCGTGAAAGTCGGGACAATACTCCCTGAAGCAAACCAACTCCAGCTCATCGATTTCCTAAAGAGAAATGCTGATGTGTTCGCCTGGTCCTCAAAAGATATGCCCGGAATCGACCCGGGGGTGACCCAACACCACCTCAACATCCACCCCGAGGCTCGGCTGGTGAAGCAGAAGCCGAGAAAGTTTGCCCCCGACCGATAGAAGGCAATCAATGATGAGATAGATCACCTTAGAGAGGCTAGATTCATAACCGAGGTGAAATATCCCCGGTGGTTGTCAAATGTAGTCCTTGTTAAGAAACACAACGGGAGCTAGAGGATGTGTGTTGACTACACTAATCTCAACCGAGCATGCCCCAAAGATTGCTATTCACTCCCGAGAGTAGATCAGCCGGTGGATGCCACAGCAGGATATGAACTTCTAACATTCATGGATGCGTTCTCGGGATATAACCAGATTCGGATGGCACCGCAAGACCAAGAGCACACCGCCTTCATTACCGATAGGGGAGTATATTGTTACAAAGTAATGCCCTTCGGTTTGAAGAACGCTAGGGCAACATATCAAAGAATAGTCAATGAGCTATTCAAACAACAACTCGGGAGAAACATGGAGGTGTACGTCGACGACATGATCGTAAAGAGCAAGTCAGCAAGCACACACCTGGTTGATCTAGCGGAGACCTTCCGGACCCTTAAGTGGCTCGGCATGCGCTTAAATCCATCGAAGTGTGTCTTCAGGGTCCGTTCGGGAAAATTCCTTAGGTTTATCATCCTCCAGAGAGGAATAGATGCAAACCCAGAAAAGGTTCGGGCCATAATAGAGATGCAGCCTTCACGCTCTATCAAGGAAGTACAATGCCTCGTCGGGAGGCTAGCAACACTCAGTAGGTTCGTACCGCGATCAGGAGACAAGTACATCCCCTTCTTCTGAGCGCTTCGACAAATGGACACCTTCACATGGAACCAGGAATGCGAGGAGGCCTTCCGGAAACTCAAAGCGCATCTCGCTCAACTGCCCCGACTTGCGTCACTAGAGTCAGGCGAAGTCCTCGGTCTCTACCTGGCGGCCTCAGAATGGGCGGTCAGCTCGGTGTTAACCCGAGAGGCATCATCGGCATAGCAACTCATCCATTATGTCAGCCACGTTCTTATCGGACCCGAAGTACGATACCTCCCGATCGAGAAGCTGATCCTCGCACTGATAAAGATAGCCCGAAAGCTGCGACCGTACTTCTAGGTCCACACAATCAAGGTGATAACCGACCAACCCCTGCAACAAATCCTCTCGAAGTTCGATGCATCAAGTCGGAAGCTGCGGTGGTCAGTCGAGCTAAGAGAGTTTGACATTCAATACGCCCCCAGGACGGCCATAAAAGCCCAGGTATTGGCCGACTTCATCTCCGAACGAACCCCCGAGGATCATGCCGTTAGACAGGTACACGACGAGCGCACATGGACCCTGCATGTGGACGGGACGGTGACCACCGAGGGAGCAGGGGCCGGTCTCATCCTCAGGAGCACGATCGAAGAAACCTATGAATGGTCACTTCAGCTATGATTTAGGGCCACCAACAACAAAGCCGAGTATGAGGCGTTACTCCACGGACTGCACCTCGCCCTGGAAATGCATGTGTGAAACCTCGAGGCCTTCAGCGACTCTCAGCTGGTGGCGGGACATGTTAATGGAAGCTACGAAGCCCAAGATCCAACCATGGCGCTGTACCTGTCGAAAGTAAGATGGCTCGTTCGCCGCTTCGACCGCCTCTCGGTTACAAGGATATCTCGTGCGCAGAACGTGTGAGCCGATGCCTTGGCCAGACTAGCCTTTGCTCGCGACCCAGGAGGAGCCCCGGCAGCCGAATTCCTCATGGTCCCGTCAGTGCCGACCCACGACGTCACCGGGACCAAGGTCTTGCTAAGCTGGATGGAGGAAATCCTCTGCTTCAAGAGGGATGGGACACAACCCGATGACCTGACGACCGCGCGACAACTAAGATGAACCCAAGCCTAGTACTACGTGATTAGCGAAAGGTTGTACAGAAGAGCCTTCTCTCAACCACTCTTGCGCTGCCTCTCACCACCTGAGGCCGAGATGGTCCTCGCTGAGCTCCACGAGGGAATCTGCGGGGAGCACATTAGCGGCCAAACATTGGCCTTCAAGATCCTTAGGCAAGGATACTATTGGCTGACTATACGCCAAGACGCCCTGTTGTACGTACAACAGTGCCGACAGTGCCAACAGCACGCCCGGTTACAGCACTAGACCGTAGTTCCCCTTGCCCCGATGGACGCGACTTGGCCCTTCGCCCAATGGGGTCTTGACCTCCTCGGGCCCTTTCCTCTGGCTTCAGGACAACGATGCTTCCTCATAGTCGGGGTTGACTACTTCACGAAGTGGGTCGAAGCTGAACCTCTTGCGTCCATCACGGAGAGACAAGTTCAGGGCTTCACATGGAGAAACATCATCACTTGGTTCGGGATCCCGAAGGCTATCATCACCGACAATGGAACCCAGTTCAACAATGCTAAGTTCAAGGCCTACTGCTAGTCATATAGAATACAATTAAAGTTTAGCTCGGTCACACACCCCCAAACCAACGGCCAGGCCGAGGTGATGAATCGGGCAATCCTGGAGGGCCTTAAGAAGAGGGTTATGGGCGCGCTCGGGGCCTAGGTGGACAAACTCCCTAGTGTCCTGTGGGCACTGCGAACGACCCCCAAGTCCACCTCAGGGGAATCCCCGTTCAGCCTGGCGTTCAGAACAGAAGCGGTCCTCCTGCCCGAGATGGTGTTCCTAACTTGGCGCACTGACACCTTCAAAGAAGACAATTCCGAGGAAGGCCTCAGGGCCGCCCTCGACTTACTCGAAGAGAGAAGGGCCGAGGCGCACCTACGCACCCTAGCATACAAAAAGGCCATGACCCGACTTTACAATCGTCGGGTCTGCCCACGACCGATCAAGGCCAGATACCTCATCCTACGAAAGATCGAAGTAAGCGACCCAACCCGAGTAAAAGGAAAGCTTGCACCAAACTGAGAAGGCCCCTACCGGGTTTGCGATGTGGTTCGAGAAGGAACCTATCACCTCGAAACCACAGAGGGAAAACCTCTATCAAGGATGTGGAACGCCACAAACCTAAAAAAGTTTTATCCATAGACACGTCGGTACGTCAAACACTTGAACATGTTTTCCATAATTCAAAAGGCGCATACATTATGCTTGGCCCAGGTGTTACAACTCAAAAACTCAACTCGACCAAGAGGAAAAAAAAGGGGGGGGGAGGGGGAGATCGGGAAACATCCCTCAACTTGGAGGACCCTCCAGAGGCTATCATCGAAAGAGACCTCATCTGGCATCCCGACACTCTGGTCCTCAGGAAGATTGGTGAAGGGATCCGGCTCCACTTCCAGGTCGGGACACTTCACTCGAACGCGCACAAGGGCGACACGGTACCCGAACTCATAGGTCACTTGGCCCGACCTCACCAGACCAAGCTGGAACCCCAGGGACTTCTTGTACTCGGAGATAGCCTCCTTCACTCTTTCGGGCGCTACCGGCGCTCCTCGGCCAGAGCCTCTTATGGCACCTGGGACGCGGAACGCGCAGCTTCGACATTTCACGAAAGAGAGAGTAGCTCGTCGTCCAGAGCCCGAACCCGCCCTCGACCCTCCTTCAATTGACGCTGGGAGTCGACCAGCTTAGCCTTTAGTCGCTCGACCTCGGCCTCTGATTCCGCGGCATGCTACTCGGTCGCCGCCACGGCCGCTGGGCTAGGTCCACCTTTCAGCTCCTCGATCTCTCGACGAAGGCCCAAGTTCATCTCGCGCATGCGCTCGATCACCCTACTGGCGTCGTAAACATGGTCGATCAAAGCCATGGTATAATGTTGTCCCTGCAAGAGGATCGGCATCAATGCCCGTTTTCAAAAAAAAAAAAAACCCAAACTATGGACTTGGCCGCCCGATCCATCAGCACCACGGAGGGTGAACAATATAACTGCTTCGGTAGCATCGGATGCACACCCCTCGCGAGAACTCTTGAGCCGCCGACCCATCAGACCAGATCTTACTCTCAGCTTTGAGAGTGGGCCATCTGGTGTTGTAAGGAGCCCCAGGCTCCTCCTTTGTGAGGTCAGCCATGCTAAGGGCCTAGAAGGGCTCCCCTTCGGAGCGAGTACAGATGCGACACAAGTCCCGCATTGACTTCGGGCGAGCTATAGACCTCTCTGAAGGGCCTTCACCAAGAGAGCCGACATGCCCCCTCTCCCACGCTTGCATTGAGCCCTCGCCCTGGAGGCCTCCACCCAACTCACCCATCCCCAGCACCGCCTTTCCGCGGTTCGCCGTACTTTCTGAAACCTTCCAGGTGCCGACCTTGGCTTTCTTCTTCAACCGACCCGCCTCCGGAACCCCGGGCGACTTCAACCCACGTGCTGGCATCCCCTTTCTTGAGGGAACCTCGGAACCAGATCCTTTGTGCTCTCGCGTCGACTGCATCGCGGTCGTAGAACGGGGCATCCCCTTTAGAATCTAAAGGTTCACCATATCTGCAAAATAAAGGCATGATCAGTGAGACATCAGGAAAAGAAAAAAGAAAGAAAGCACCCCGGGCACGAATCTGATCATACCCCTAGTAGCTGGACTTAGCCCTGCGTCAACCAACCACTCCTCGGCCATCCCCCTGATGGCCCGAGAGGAGGACAGGATCTCTCTCAGTCGCTCCGTGCTTGGCCTCTTCATGCGAAAGAAAAGGAGGAACATTGTTGATCTCCTGGGAGATCCACCCAATGTAAAACTCCCACCCCCGACTGCAACTCACAAAGAAGTATCGGGCCTTCCACCCCTTGTTGTTGGAGGGAGCCCCGCTAGTCCTAAACCCACTTCGGGCGGTTAGATAATACCCCCCCTGCCCCTTGCACAAGCGAAAGCAGGCTAAGAAGAGAGTTCGGGTCAGTTCGATCCCTACCCCCCGACATTCCCCGAGGAAAACCACCATATAGCACCAGGAGTTCGGTGCCATCTAGGACGGGGAAATCCCCCACCAACGCAAGCATTCTCGGATGACCGGGTGCAGTGAGAAACACAGTCCGACCTCCAGAGTGTCCGTGGTTAGCTCGAATCCATTGGGAAATGGGTCATAAGGACGCTGACCCGGACGCGGAGCATGAAGCTTATAATCCTTCGGGATACTATAACGATCCCAGATCAGACCTAACAAGTTCTAGGGCACCACCGAATCAACATCATGCCATTGTTGAATCTCGGATTTTGATGATGAAACCAATTGATAAGTGTTTATGAATTGATCTGCGTTTTGCGTGACGCAGGATGCTTTGATCAGGATGAGACAATTAAAGCAGGAAGAATCATGTTGTGCCGGAGGAAAACATGTCAGAAGATTGGACGTCTAGCCGAAGGATCGGTCGATGTATCAACAGAAGGCTTCGGGCCATGGATTCGGGCATCGGATCAAGAAGAGTAGATATTGCGCCAACGATATCGGAGTTGCGGAGTCAACTAGCCGATTGGGCAATAGGCCGCAAGAGAGGACAATGCGCCGAAGAATCGGACAAAGCGTCGAGGGACCAATGACATGCTGGACAACATGATTAATGCTTAGTATTAATTGTCTAGATTGAAGTGTGTTTTTACATGTGCAGGATTAACTATGATAGCAAGACATAAAGCAAAATGAAGTCCCGGAGTCAAGGACACGATTTCGTTGGGAGTTCGAGAGTTCGTCGGAAATCCAAACGTTCGTCGGAAGTTCTGTCGAGAAGTCCACGACCTTGCCAAAGAAGCTCGTCGGAACTCACCAAGAAGATCGTCGTGAAGTCCAGGAGCTTGCCGGGAGTCCGCCGGAACATTGTCGAGAGATCGTCGGAAGTTCGCTGGAAGCGCACCGGAATTGGGTTTGGATTTGGGCCAACCTAATTAGGGGCCATTTGGGCCAATGTAAGTACTGTGTTGGGCCCAATGAGAGGCCCAAACAGTGTTCTAAGAAGTGGCACCATCGTGGCACAGTCTTCGAGACTATGTCAGGTGGTGGTACCGCCAGTCTGGGCGGTTGTATTGCCCCTAGCAGGGTGCCAGGCGATGGTACCGCCTAGCATAACCTCCTAGGCGGTGGTACCGCCCATACCCAGGAAACTTGGGATGAGATATTTTTAGGCTCCAAGTTTGAATCAACTTGAGGCCTATAAAGATCCCTCTCATCCCTGGCTAACTCACATAAGCACAAAGTATTCAAAAGTGAGAAAACGCTGCTACAATCTCTTTATAAATTCCCTCCTCCACTTTAAGTTTAGAATTCTGTAAGATAGGAGTGAGTGCTTGTAAGAGTTGTCTCCTAAACCCGTGAAAAGGAGAAGAGGGGTGTAAGAAGGAGGTTGATCTTCGCCTATTAAAGGAAGATCGATAGTGGATGCCGGTGGCCTTGATGGAAGAGGAACCAAAAGAGTGGATGTAGGTCACGACGACCGAACCACTATAAAAATCTGGTCTGTGTTTATGTCTTGAGCAATTTATTTTAACTGCAAACCTCTTTAATTGCTTACTGCCTTCAATATATTTATGAACACGTGTTTCAAGTTAAGTTTCCGAAACTAATTTTCAACGTAAATGGTTTTATCGCAACGAAAACCGACGTAACTTTTACCGCTGCACTAATTCACCCCCCTCTTAGTGCCGACCCCGATCCTAACAGTCATGACCTAATCACCTACAGGGCTGCAAAGGCCTTCGAATCCGCCAAGGATGAGCCACCCGACGAAGAACTAATCACCTCTACCCTACAACTATCGGAGCCCGAGCTGTTGATCTCAGAAACCGATCAACTAGAAGAGGGGGGAGAAGAAGATGAAAACATCCCGACCTCAAAACAACGAGCAACAAGCCGAGTCGTAAGTAGGGAAAAAAGCAATGGAGCAATGCCACCCCATTCCACAGTCAGGGGTTTATAAAGAAGAAACTTGCCGCCCAAAGCTGACGTTTAGGCTCCCCAAGGAAAGAGATGATCGCGACATTTTAAAACCCGCCATAACTCCCTAGATCCCCCCAAATTCCCTAATCTCGAAGCTCTCGCCGAAAGTCGCTCGTGACAAGAAATCTCTCGTTGGAGGTCGCTCGTGATAGGAAGTTTCCCGCCAAGACCTGCATCGCCCACTCGGACATGCATGCACGCCACCGCATGCGCGTTTCGACGCAACGCTTCAGTCTTTGCTCGAGTCGCGTAGCTCGACCCCCCGACCAGTGACTCGTCAATCCCAAACCTGAGCCCGAGATCAATCGCTCGACGAATAGGTTTAGTCTTTGCTTGAGTTGTGTAGCTCGGTGCCCCGACCAACGACTCCCTAGTCCAAACCTGAGCTCGAGATCAATCGCTCAGTCAATAGGTTCAGTCTTTGCTTAAGTCGCGCAGCTCGGTCCCCTGACCAACGACTCGTTAGTCCCAAACCTGAGCCCGAGATCAATCGGTCGACCAACAGGTTCAGTCTTTGCCCGAGTCGCATAGCTCGGTCCCCCGACCAGCGACTCCCCAGTCTAAACCTGAGCCCGAGATCAATCGGTCGACCAACAGGTTCAGTCTTTGCCCGAGTCGCGTAGCTCGATCCCCCGACCAGCGACTCCCCAGTCCAAACCTGAGCCTGAGTTCAGTCGCTCAGCCAATAGGTTCAGTCTTAGCCCGAGTCACGTAGCTCGGTCCCCCAACCAGTGAGTCGTCAGTCCCAAACCTAAGCCCGAGATCAATCACTTGGCCAACAGGTTCAGTCTTTGCCCGAGTTGCGCAGCTTGATCCCCCGACCAGTGACTCCCCAGTCCAAACCTGAGCCCGAGTTCAATCGCTCGGCCAATAGGTTCAGTCTTTGCCCGAGTCGCGTAGCTCGGTCCCCCGACCAGCGACTCGTCAGTCCCAAACCTGAGCCCGAGATCAATCGCTCAGCCAACAGGTTTAGTCTTTACCCGAGTCGCGTAATTCGATCCCCCGACCAATGACTTGTCAGTCCCAAATCTGAGCTCGAGTTCAATCACTCGGCCAACAGGTTCAGTCTTTGCCCGAGTCACACAGCTCGGTCCCCCGACTAGTGACTTGTCAGTCCCAAACCTAAGCCCGAGATCAATCGCTTGGCCAACAAGTTCAGTCTTTGCTTGAGTCGCACAGTTCGGTCCCCTGACCAGCGACTCGTCAGTCCCAAACCTGAGCCCGAGATCAGTCGCTCGGCCAATAGGTTCAATCTTTGCCCAAGTCGCGCAGCTCGATTCCCCGACCAGCGACTTGTCACTCCCAAACCTGAGCCCGAGATCAATCGCTCGGCCAACAAGTTCAGCCTTTGCCCAAGTCGCGCAGCTCGGTTCCTTGACCAGCGACTTGTCAGTCCCAAAACTGAGCCCGAGATCAGTCGCTCGACCAACAGGTTTAGTCTCTGCCCGAATTGCGAAGCACGACCCACCAAGCAACCCCACAGCAAATCAGCCCGGTTGCCCCTCGCAAGTGATCGATCCATATGCAGCACTCCTACAAGCCAAGCGCACCCCTCGCCCTCTTGTAAGGACCCTGTGGTACACCTCGGTGGGGGGGGGGAGAAGTGATAAGGCATAGGCATATTTTGGACTCTAGCCACATCACCACCCATGCCCTTGCCACATCAGCATGAGGGGGGGACTTCCACGCGCCAAGACAAAAGCCATGCCGAGGCACCCCTCGGTACATCTCGTCCCATAAAGTTCAGGACGATGCCGCCTGGCGCTGTTCCGTACATTCAAAGACAATGGCCGCACGAACGTACCACCTCGCCACTCGAGGATCGACCGCTGCGCCAAACCCGCGTACAACCGATCCTCTCATAGTAGTATAAAAGCCCATGACCGGCATCTGGCCAAGGGGAGAAAAAAGAAGAGAGAAAAAGGAAACCAATCACTAACTTAACCGTCGAGGGGCCAAAGTCGAGAACCTCCCAACGAGGGCCTTCTGTGCAGGAGTGTTGCCGCCCTCGGAAGTGCGACTGCCCCGACCGAGAGGCACCTTCCCTCAGACGACGTCGGTTTCCCGACTCACGGACGTAATCACCTCAACGCCTCGCCCAACTGATTGTGAACTCCCGACATCGACCCATGAACCAAGCCGTGCTGCCACATCGGCCACAATACTCGTTCATCAACAACTTGTGAAGGGTTTCATACTTATCTCTGTCACGTACCATTCACAGCTTGGATTTGTATATGGGTTATGTTCTCTAATTCAGAAAATTTGCAATCAAATTAGAAGAGGTTTCGGAGCTGGATAGATTCATAAATAAGGCAAAAAAGGGAGAAACCACAATCCATGCTCTTCAGGATTCAGTTGCATTTGGGAGCTTTTATTCTAGGTGGTTCCCATCTCATCATTCCATGCACACAAAATTGGAGATCATTCTTTTTCCTTACAACGAGTGTACCAGAAGAACGAATAGATATCTTGCTATTCCAAAATAGATCCGATATAAAAACAATGAACGAAAGAAAAAATAAACCCGATATAAACCATCGGGCTAATAATGAATATAAAAGGAGGATCAAAGGATAACAGATACACCAAATGCTGTTACGAATAGTTATACCCTCAACCCTATGGGAAATAGACTCAGAAATACAATACCAGGCTACCCAGCTATGTAAACTATAAATCGATTCACAAAAAAATAAAAAAAAACACAGAATTCAAAACATTTGCACATTGAAGAGAGAGAATTATCTAAGAAAAGCCATTCTTTGTGGAAGTGCACAAGCATAAAGCATAACAATTCACTTCACTAGACTTCAATTCCCCTACCATAAGGAAAAAATATTACGCAACTTTTATTTACAGACACCACCTTCAAAAAATTGTTCATCCTTGGTTGAGAAGAGCAATGTTAAACATTAACTAGCAAAATGGAAATTCCTGACTGAATCCGTCTTAGTGGCAGATAAAGGCAAACAAATACATTGCTTTAAATCATTTGGGAGACACTGCAAGCTTTTACATCAGCAATCATAAAAAGTCAAGAACAGTTTCAAGCAACAGAGTTGTAATCTCAGTAGGTAATAACAACAAAGGCGATGCAAAAGACTTCATGATTACTAGATTCTGCATTCCAGGTATACAGCACATATATCATCATCTGTCACCAGTCATTGGACAAATCATTGTTAGACATGTTCTAAACTTTCACCAGCCTCAGATCGACTATCCAGTGGAATTTAGAAAAAGCAAAGATCCTTTTTGACTATAATGCTTTTGTCATAACAGAAGCATATTTATTCATGAAGCATTATATAACAGACAAATCAGCTGCACCTATGCCATATTTACAAGTTCACAATTAGTAATCTCTCTGAATTCATTGAAGGACTGGTGTTATAATTTGCAGAGCTTCTTCAGTTAGGAGGGTCAGGTGATCTGTATCCCCAGGGGTTCTTGGCAGCCCAGTTCCATTGATCACGGCACATCTCTTCGATGCCATACTTTGCTCTGCAGTAGCCATCATTTCAACATCCATACAAGAAATTAAACACTGTCAACCAGAACCCTAATGATAACATATTGAGCTGAGGAGGAATGGATTCTTTGGTCATGCTAAGAAACAATGACTAACAACATTAACAAAAAATATGAGAGAATTGGCCTACAAGAATGTCAAGTATTACTGCATGAACTGAAGCATAAAGTACATACTTCCAACTGAGTTCCTTCTCTGCTTTGACGGTGCATGCATAAAGAATTTCAGCATCACCAGGACGCCTTCCAGCCATGACCAGAGGAATTTTCTGAAAATAATCTAATAAGTCGAGACTTATAGAAGAAAGACATAGCATGCATAGTAACACCATGTAGCTTGACTGATCTCCAATCCAGAATCCTTCAGCAAGCAATAGGTAACAACACAACACATTTTACTCAAAAGCAGAAGATTTGGTAGAGAATTGATTTGAGTCATCTAATAAAATTCATGATATGCATCTCAATATCAAGTTATCCTACCCTAATTACACACGATTGCTCAAATAGCCAGTCGTTTTTCTTCATCTTAAGAAATCATGTTGCCTGAAACTGTAATACCTTGCCAGAAGCCTTCTCGAATGCTGCCATCATTTCTAATACGGATGTTCCCTTTCCAGTTCCTAGATTATAAACTTCACAGCCTGCAGCTTACAGTACTTTGTCAGATTAAACATATCGAAAGCCTTGCAAGCAATTAAGAATCAATACATGAATGCTTTTAAAAAACAACATGGTGAAATATCCAGATAAACACTGATGGTTAGGCATCAAAAGTGATGTTTGAAGATTAAATTGTTAATCCATGTCTTTAACTATATGAGTCACCTCGCTTGAAGGTGCTTACTGTCCTGTATTTGGTCTGTAATACTAAAAGCTCTTCCATTTTAACAAAGCATGTTAAAGCACAATAAAAGTTCTATATCATAAATCATGGCTCATTAAAAACAGAAATGCTAATGTAAGCCCAAATAAGAAAGGACTAATGTGAATGTCTCACTCTAGAAAATATTAATGTTGTCGAACATATACGAAACTGTTCCAGCCTATTTCAGCACAAGTAGATAAGAGTAGCATTAGGGCAAATGTTAATGGCGTGCTAAGATTTCTAGGAATGTTAAAATCTTCCATTGAACCAAGTTGAAGCATAGTTATGCCTCATAGCTGACTCTGAAAGGATGATACAAGATTCAGATGACAATGATAATAATAATTATGCTGCATAATTCTGCACGAGCTGAGTTTCAAAAAATATAAGCCACATGATGTTGAGAATGCTTTTACCATCCATTAACCCAGATGACACACAGGTGACCCATAGCAAACCCCACAGAGATAGTATAGACTTTGGATGGCAACGGAAATCATGATCCATGAGACATTCTCCATTTAGAAACAATTGGTACTTGACAACACAATAGCTATATGTTCACAAGCTTGGAATAACAATGTTTGCAATTTCATACTGGACCTGTATCGGTCCCTGGCCAGACCAATATGTATGATCAGTGCACACGACGAGCAAGAGGAGGAAAAAGGAGAAGAGGAAGAAAAAATAAGAGAAGAAAAGGAAGTGTACCCGAAATTAGCGGCATACGATGGGCAGCGGGCAACATCAGGCCAGTAAAGAGGGCTCACATAAACCAACAGTTTATGAGTTATATAGCTTTTTTTTCTTTTTTTAATATGTCGGACCAGACCATCCAAAATGGAGGTAGTCCACGTCTTGGTTTGGACTTGACACTAACTAAACTGCAAAACCGCTAAATACCAATCACGAGGAGCCAAACCGGGTGAAACAACAACCCTAAACCAAATTGAGAAAGTTTTGTGAAAAATGGGTACATGGGTCAAGGATTTAAATCTAGGTCCAGTGTCAGCTTTGGAAATTAATCAGATCGGTATAATACTGATATATTATGGTATAGCAACCAGTAACATCCTATATCACTTTAAAAAAATAAAAAATGACCATGTCATACTTTCCATAAAAAAACAACCAAAAACAACAAAAGTGATCATTAACAAACTTAGTTTTTATTTACACAGCTTCAACTTTAAAGACTCACCAAACAACAATTCGAGCTACCAAAACCTAGCTTTCCATGCATATTAGTATAAACAGGACCTATAACACTGGTTGCTTGGGTAATAGTCAAATATTTAGTGCAGGTGAAAGTTGGTGTTAGGTCGTAAGCATTACTTCCTAAATGTTGCTGAACATTATATATCCTGAAGAATAAACAATAGTCTGAACTATATAGCTTAAGTTTATAAGTTGCAAACACCAAATGTGTAAATACTAGTAAATAGCCTAAACTTGACCATAAGCAAATGTGCAAATAATGGCTGTAATCAAGAAATTTACAAAAAGTATTTGGGCCAGCAATTACATAAAGAAGTACTACAAATTTTAATTGCATCCAATACGTACCTATGTTGGGGTCCTCAAAGAACTTCTGCAGGGCTGCAATATGTCCATCTGCTAGATCAACAACATGGATGTAATCCCTTACCTGCAGCCATTTTGTGATGACCATAAGAAGAAAAACTGTAATAACTAGCACTAAAACAATAAAATTTTTGGCCCTTGAACCAAACAGTTTCTGCATTAGATAATACTAATGTTGTATATTTATAATACTTGACAGCAACATATGAATAAGTAAATCTATCAAAATCTGCACTATAAGTAAATCTACAGTTTCTCAAACGCACATTTTCATCCAAAATAGTCATAGAACTAATATATAAAATTTAATGTTATATACATTAACAACAGAATCAATATCATAAATTAAGCTTCATTACTTGCTTCAATTAAGATGATTGTTCTGTCAAGCTGGTTCCAGTAGGATAAAACCAAGTATCACAATATTTGAGTACATGTCCTTAAACAACTTAAACATTAAAGAGACCAAAAGTAAAGAAAAATGATATATAATTCATGAAAAACATACCCCTGTGCCATCCTTGGTTGAATAGTCATTTCCAAATACTGCAAGTGTAGGTCTCCTACCAACAGCAACTTGCTGGACAAGTGGCATGAGGTTATTGGGAATTCCACAAGGATCTTCACCAATTTGTCCACTGGGATGAGCTCCAACAGGATTGAAATATCTTAGTAGCATTATCTTCCAATCACCATCTGCATGATGGATATCACGACATATTTCTTCAATCATAAGCTGCAAATATTGATATAAAAATCTTCAGATCACACCAATAGGTACATAAAGGTAAAAAGTGAAAAATAAAATGTAGGCAAAGAAGAAAGAAGGAACCTTGGTTCGACCATATGGATTCATTGCACATAAAGGTGATTCCTCTGTACAGGGCAGATCCTTAGGCCATCCATAAACGGTAGCTGATGATGAAAATACCAGCTGAGAAGTTTGAAAAATCAGTCACCCAAATATTTTAATGGTGAAATATATGTACATTCATATCACTGAAACAGTGACCCCAAAAGCCAATATTTCATCAGAAATGTCATAATTAGATACTTCAAAAATATAAATTAATTTACATAAAAAGGTTATCACATAACAATAATTACAAAGAAAGTTCAATTTCTTGGCTACAAGTATTTTTATATAAAACAAGGAAATCATCAAGAAAGCAAATCCTAACAAATGTCTATTGCATTAATCATTATGGTAAAAGAAAATAAATATAAATTCATCTAATATATATTTATTATCAAATATCAACTTAAAAGGCTATCCCATGAAAACTAATCTGTGTCTCATCATCCTATGTGGTGTGGTTCCTTCACAACCCTGATATATGTGAATGCCCAAAAGGTCAGGTATGTCATATGTGTAAGAGCCCATGGGAGAAGGTTTATGAAAGGACCTTAGTGAGTATACCCGAACTAAAGTAGCCTTCATTGAATGCCTCTGGGGCCCATTGAGGTGCCCATTCCATAAACTTCAAAAGAACTATTGGGTAGAACAGAAAGCGGTATACACAAAAAGACACCGGCAGTATGAGAGTTATGAAGTCCGCAAGGAGTAGCCATATAGATATGGCTATTACTAAAGCAGAGAAACGCAAGGCCATAGCATGACCTCATTCCTGATAGAATCTATATTTAGGATAATATTGTACATGAACAATTGATCTTTGTCTCAATGTATACCTCTCACAATTTGACACCATAAAATGTTAAATGGCACATGAGACTCTCTATCAAGATCTTGAGAAATTTGCTATTTGAATAACAAGTTTTAGCTCTCCACAAAAACTAGATAAGCATGGCAAAACGGACAAGGCACATTGGCCCAGCCTGTGGTCATGTGGCCAACTATGAGGGAAAAAAGGAGGCAGAGTGTAATCCATTAGATTCCTTTGATCACAAGAAATTATGGAAAACAAAAATATGCATTCAGTGTATAACAAGCATGCATTCTTTTGCTTCTTCAATGATCCAACTATTGAAACAGCATAGGACCTTCTCCTTTTACTTATTAGTTACATAACTGGCAGAGTGAAGAAATCGATGTGCTACACCAACTGAGCAAAAACAATTCATGTGAACAACCATTGAGAATGAGATAAATTGTTTCAAAACACTGAAGAATTTTTAATGATGTTCTAAATGTTTTGTTTTTCTTTACAATCTTCTAAGAAGAAAATTCTTGGCCAACAAATCAAGTTTATCCAGAGAAATACCTTTTTGCATCCATGTGCAGCCATTACTTCCAAGAGAGTAATTGTACCAATGATGTTATTTTTGTAATAAATCAAAGGTTTCTGAACACTTTCACCCACAGCCTTTAGACCAGCAAAATGTATAACAGCATCAAACCTGATGACAAAAATCATAGCTTCATACATGAAGAACATAAACTCAACATAAGATTCTGAAAATTACATGAAGAAATCCACTGACATTCACATTTAAGAAATACAATAATAATAACAAAAGGAAGCCATGTTCAACTATTTGGGGTTGACCACAATGATCTTTCCCTGCCATTGAGTTCTATTTAGAGCAATATCACTAGTTCAACAATGAGAAGTCACATATCTTTTTTACTTTTTTCTAATTAAACTTTCTTATGTCTCCTACCGCTCCCCATACTACTACAATGGTAAACCTCATCTAACAAAGGTTTTATAGGTTTCTTTAGGATATGTTGGTACCATTTTAAATGATTCTCTCTGATTTTATCTTATGTTAAAATATACCTCATAATTCATAAAAGTAAGAACTTATTATGTCATTTCTGATGATCCCACACTTTCATCTCATTATCCTCATCCCAACAATGCTAGTTTTGTTGTACATATTGCTGGCTTAATATCCAACATTCCAACCGCATAAAGTATCTGACTACTGTGTTCTAAAATCCTTTTAATCAAAGAGGAATGTTAATCACAAAAATGTAAAACTGGATCAAGAGACAAATACATGAAAAGATTCATGACTATAAAAATATCAAACTCTGATTCCTATCTATTCTGCGTGGTACCTAATTATTCCACATAAAGCTTAAGTGTCTCGATCTGTTATGACTTTGGCCATTCGCAACCTACATGGAAGCACAATCTTCGTTTCTGTTCTTCTAGGTTGAGAGATTTGGAATATCAGTTGACAGAAACAAGGATAATCAGCAAAAAGAAAAAAATGTGTGAAGTATTCTAAGGGTAATAAATGTCCATTAGTCTAAAGATATAGAAATAGTTTTTAACAGTATGTTACCTAATAAATGTCCATATACTGATTCTCATGATAGTACCTGCCTTTATATTTATCAATCAAATGCATAACTTCAAGAAATCAATTAGGTTCAATTTTGGTTCAAGTGTTAATTCTAAGAAAGTTTGACTTCCCACATGATTTCTTGATTTTTGTACTGGTTAACTAAATTTGCTCAATTCCCAAACAATAGACGTAATTGGTAAGAAAGGGCATGAGGAGCTACTTAATAACTAAGATAGCTAGACATTAGATCAAAACCCGGAACATAACTACAACGAACAGAGAACTTTTACTGATTTTTAAGGATAGACCCAAAATATACCACTTTCAACTGAAACAGCTCAATTTTCCTTTCTAAACCAAATATTGACTGCCTAAAATGTATTCTACCAATCAAAAGTCACATTTGATGCCAATAAAATAGTATTTAAATAATTCCATAAGTTCTTAAATTTAAAAAATTAACAAGTAACAATGTGACATGACCATCAAGAAAACCACACAAGGTGCCTACTTAATGTAAGTGATCAAACGACTTAAGTATAAATATCAAGGAAAAAACACTTACTTTGATGTAGCAAAAACTTTTTCCAATGCTTCCTTGTCTCGAATGTCAAACTGCAGAAGCATCCGCATAATATAGCAATCAAATCCATGAAAAAAGAACTGCTAATTTTGCATTCACTACGAAGCATAATCAAACTCATGAGGACAACAGGATCAGAAACAAAATATATATAGGCAACCACAAGAAAAACACCATCACAAATCAAGTCCGCCTTGATATAATTGAGACCAGAAATTGTGATAACAAATATAAAATGTTTCATTTTCATGGAACATTATTATGGATCAGGAAAATATTCAAGAAAGCAACTTCTAGAAACAAATAAAAAATTTAGTCAAATCGTGGAACTAATAAAACAGAAACCTACAATTTCATTATCTTGTTTAGAATAAGAGAATGCGTGCAAGGATTATGAAGATTAAATTAATCCTACTATAGCAGCTAAAGCTCATTCCAATAAAAAAGTGGAATTACAACATATAGGATCAAGTCAAATGGTTCAGCAAGAGTACAGCTAATTCCTTTCATCGAAAAAACATTATTTTGTGAATAACTAAAGCTGAGGTGAGACATTTTTATTGAGCAACTGAAATAATAATTAAAGAATGGTGGTGAATTTAGCGAAACAACTTGAAAGTAAATACCACACAACTACCTGATTTGGCGAAAGAACGCTTGCAACAGAAATATGCCAAGAACCCTAATTTTACAAAGTCACTAATTAGAATACGCGGTCACCGACCAAAAATTCCAAATCATCAAAAGTGAAAAATCCACACATCCCTAAGGATACGGTACTCTACGACTTTCTGATGCCTCCGAATCCAAACCGAAACTAGAGCCAAATGGGCCATCTCTAACCAAAAGTTTCGATTTTGCTCGATGCTTTCGGGAGAAAAGATAGACAACAAAATCATCACGATGAAGGCCCATCAAAACTGGGGTCTTTCAATAAAATAAATCCGAGGAATAAATCACCTCCATTAAAAATAAATCCGATACCCAAAACCCAGTCTCCACCCCGCGTGTCACACAACAAGAGACGAGGATTACCCGATGAAAGGCGAGGTTCTTGCCGAATTCGCCGGCGAGTTGGGCGACGCGCTGGACGGCGACCACCGATGAGTTATCGAGGTTATCCACCACCACGACAGAGAACCCTTCCAGGAGGAGCTGCAGCACGGTGTGGCTCCCGATGTATCCGGCACCGCCCGTGACCAGCACACGCGTCGCCATGACCGGAGAGCGGGACTGAGGCAGCGGAAAAGGAGGCGAACGGTAGGGATTTGGGATGATGAGAGGTAGGACGAGGAGAGGAGGGGAAAGAAACGTGGAGAGGAGAGAGCGAAGAAGAGGGAATCGGGAGCGGACAATTGAATTGGAAGTGACAGTGTCGGGTTTGTATATAGAACTGTATACGTTCGCCGTTTGGTTCCGTTTTGACCGCCAAGATGACACGATGGGAATGGCTTTGGGATCGTCAAGAGAATATTACCAGACTACGTTTCCTTACTGATTTTTTATTACTCGCTGACCTGGCGCAATTGTAGCATGTGGACCCCACACCTGGGTCCAATAAAAAACCAGGTATATTGGCGAGCACGAGTACCACGACCTATTTGCTCACTCATTTATAAACCCCTCCCGACGTGGCATAAAACACGGGTCCCACTTTTAAATCCAATAAGGGAACGGGTAGATCCTCCGTGTGGGTCGAGATAAACGGATAAGTATCGCCTCCCGGAAGTTGACGGACGCCACAGGTCGTAGATTTTGTTTCATCATCACCCGTCCCCGCAAACATACCTTCATGACGACTGCATATCTCAGCGTGGGACCCCAACAAAATCTATACGAGAGCAGGTAAAGTCGTCGAGTAGCGACAGTATCGGCCGAGGATGCGTGAACGGGTGGTTCTCGTTGACCACGACGGGATGGGGAGACTTATCGACCGACCTTGGGCCGGGGGCGGTGAGGGAAGGAACAAGGAAACGAACCGAGCGGAGGACGCGTGTCCGCGGAGATGCAGAATGGATTGAGACGAGAAGAAAGCAATGGAGGCGTCGTGGCGTCGAAGACAGCAGTAGCAACGGTGGCTTCCGAGAAAGCACGCAACAGAATGAATCGGCCGACAAACACGTCGAGACATTTGCATGGCGATTAAAATCAATGGCATTTAACTATTTAATCATTTTTTTACTTATATAATCTTCTGACATTTCTTGTTTGATTAGAATCCCTACTCTGATGATGAGCTCAAAAACTCTCTGTTTTTTTACTTCATCAATTGAATGCCACCAATCTGATTCATCGCTGACGAAGGCAAGCAGGATCTGCACTCCACACTTGTCCTCTTTGACTTGACGCACGAAAGCTGACGTCTTTGGCATCGTCCTTTACTGGCTGGCTGAGTATTCCTCCACACATGCTTTTGCAACTTTATTCAAGATGACGTCCGATTGCTCACATCAATCGTTTAATTGTTAACTTGGTACTTTAACGATGTGCTGCTGCCGCAAGAAGATTGAAATCTTTATCCCACAGAAGCTTTCTTGGTCTACTAAAGACGATGGCTGATGGGCTTGCATCCATGCCTCATCAACTAATCCTGAGTCAATAATTTAATAGTGTCATCATGCTCCCATCAGTGTGCCTTTTGTGAAGTGAGAATGATGGCAAAAGCAGAGCATAGAAACTCCAAAGCTTGCAGTAAGAGCTTGATCTTATCCTCAGAATGTCGAGGTTTCCATCTGATACATAACCTCTGGAGAAACCATCACTTCTGCTGAGTATCTTCAACAGATTCATCAAGGTAAAACAAAGACTAAAATCCATCTTCCTTCATGCAATTACCACAACACAAACTGTTGGGAGACCTCACCCTGGAAGCTCTTGATTGTGACTAGAGAGTGATCCATAACAAAACACACCTTGCTTATTTGAGATGGGCATAACATGGACTTAGGAATGTAGCAATAAGCTAACCATACCTCGACCAATAGATTTTTGCTTGAATTGGCGTGAAACCATAAAAACAATTTGGAGGTCATAATTCCAACCCAGAAAATTTAAGCATATGTATAAAAATGAAGCAAACTTCACAATGACTTTTTGGGTAAAACATTAGCTTATAAGTCTGATATAAGAATTTAAGGGACAAGAAACGTTAAAAAAGCATGTTAAAGCAGCTAGCAATTGATTAACCACAAGATGTACCTTTGAAGAACACATTTTGAAGAACACACTAGCAACCACAGAGCAATTTCTGTATAGTGTTGATGAAATGGGAAACCAGAGTCAACAAAATTATCCTCGTTTAGCAAAGTTGGCAAACTGCTGGCGAGGGCCCCCACGTGCTATACCACTTCCCTGTTGCTGCCATGGGACATTGTGCCTTTTGTGCAATCTGACAGCATTTTCATGGTTTACCTTCTGGGACATCAGCCTCATCCTCTGCTCTTTCATATTTGCAAAGAGAGCATCTAAGGTTTGAGGCTTCTGCTTGGCAACTGCCTTATCCTGCACGAAGCATCAAAGAGACATCAGAAGACACATCCATTCGTCCATTTGGAAGTAACAAAGAGAATCCAAGATACAAATGAACCGAACATTAGAAGAATAATTACAACTCAATCTGATACTAGCAAAAAACAAAAACTGGGTATCACATGGCCAGAACAGGTATTACAAGGAAAATAATTCACATAGTGATAAAACTGGTTCTTATACAATATCTCATGCAAACCATCTTAAAGATTGTAACTCTGGATATTGGCATGTATACAAAGAAAAAAATAGTACTCTCAAACATATAGATTTACACTTAAACAATTTGCGCTTTTAAGCAAGACTGTTTCATAAAGAAAACATGAAATGTGGTACAGATCTACTTTACCACAAGAAAATAGGAGTTCATTGTGCTCCTACAAAGTTTACCTTTACATTGAAGCCATTATCATAACCTTTTCTTTGAATTGTTGTGGCTGTAACCCTGCATAAGAAAGTAAATGTAAAATAGCTGAGAATAAGATTATTAGAAGTTGAAGCACGCGATTTTGCAACATATAAAGATCTTCATTGTGGCATTGAATTGCAACCATAATCATAATAATGGCTTACCATCATCTCTTAATGCAAATAGAGAATTATATTAACTAGTCAAAACAAATTGATAGTAGAGAGACAACTGCCAAGACATACTAACTCTGCCTCCACTTTCCTGACCAAGCTCTAACACATTCTTGACTGTTCATTTTATTATTCAGAAAACCCGAGAGATACAGACAGTGGATGCCGAATAAGGATGCAGTATCTATTATCACCAAGCAATAAAGAGTACCACTGACAATGATCCCAGAGTCGCTGACCCCTCTTTCCTCACAAAAGTACCATATACTCCATAAGGATGCTTCCAGATCAAGTTTCAATAGCGTGGTGATGCTCATCCCACCAAACACTACTCTGCTGAATACCAGAATTTCAACGTAAACTAAACCTAACAGGAGTTCAGCTGCACCAGAAAATTTATGAAAAGGTTTTCAGCCTAAACACCATACTTCAACCATTTGTTCACCTTCACTGCATATTTTTAACGGTTCATTCACCTCAACTGCAGACTTTTTGGAGACTTCAACACAAACAGACTTCGGCCTACATATGACTCAAAACACATGTCCAGAAATATCATATCTACCACCATATAAAACCAGCGCATGGAGCATTGCTCACAAATTTTATTACATCCCTATATATAACTGATGCTCGATCAACTTTTTCATACTTGAGCGAATTCAAATTAATCCTGCAAACCTGAAATGATTGATGACTCATAAATGCAAAAACTCATGCATAGCATATTTGATAAATTCAACCCATGAACAGGCACTCAGCTGAGGATCCAACTGATTAGATATGAAGGGAACAAATCTTGGAATGGAGCAGAGGCAACAGAGGCATGCCATAGGCATTAAAGACTTCTCCCACTTAGAAGGCAAACTAGCATTTCGTGCTTTCAAAATTGAATCCGTATGGTCCCTTCTCAATGTTGCTACAATGTCAAGCCTCAATTTTAACCAAGAAACAAATACTACATTTGTTTTCTAAAGTTGACTAGAAAAATCGTGCACGCATAGAACTGTGCAGGAAACCCCATATTTTGGAGGACAATTACTGCTCTTTGAAAACAATGAAGCGACTCAACCACATTTGGTTGCATCTAACCCCCATCTTCGCCACACCATCTATATACAGCTAGGAGAGATGCAAATGAATGCTGAGATTTGTTCCCACCAAGTGGCCAAAAACACACTAGAATGAAGATGAAAAATCATATCTTGGAGATCGACAAGTCAAAAGTCAAAACTCCCCAGAAATATATTAGCAGTTCTATATTGAAATATCATATGTGGCAACCAATCTAACAGCTCAATAGTCCAATATAACTGCAAACAACTGCGGTAGCATGGTTGCACGAATGTGGACATTCTTTGAACAATAAAATAACCACATTTTTACCTGTAAGGGTACACATACAATAAAAGGTTATGAGATTACAGTCCGATAATTAAAAAAGCTATAAGGGGCCCAAGAAAAGCATGACGATTAAATACCTTGGTCCATTCCGATTTATCCTTCTGTTGCTAACAGGCATGACCGCAGCCTTCCGGGCCACCTCTGTTGTTATTGGGAACTTATCACTATGAAAATTTGACCTTCTCTTTGCAAGGACACCCTGTACATGTACAAGTACAATAAACTAAGAAATGAAGCACTGCCATACAATATTGTAGATTTTAGAGAATAATTACTTGTCTGATCGATGATCTAGAATCTATGAATCGCTGCATCCTGGTGTTACCATGGGAAGCATTGCCATTCTGGAAACCTTGACTTTTGATCTAAAAACAAAGGATATGATTTCAATTGTTGAAAATATAAAAAAAAACAGTTATCACAGAATACAAAGAATACTCACCGGTGGCCTTTGAGGTCTTTTGCCCTTCATTGGGTTTTTCTTTGACATTTTAATAATATCATCTACAACAAATATTTAAAGCAAAGTTAGGAGCAAACAATCATACAGAAACTTCACATAAGAAAAAAGGTATGCAAAGATACTGATATACCTAAGGTCATATCCATCTTCTTCTCAGTCAGGGCAATTGCTTCAGTTGTTAATGGCTTAGTTGCCATCTGGACATTCAAAGAGGAAAGTAAGCAGCAGTACTTAATGAAAACAAATTAATAAATTAATTTAAACAGATTCCAAATTAATAAACTAGACCATTATGTTAAGTCACTAGACCTTTAAACATATTCCAAATTAATAAACTAAATCTAATCAACTAAAAAATAACAAAAAAAAAAATTATGTTACATACAAAACCACTGGCTGAATTTTTTTGGTTAGCACTAGTCATGGTAGCTAGGCTCTCGAAATATTAGGGGAATCATCGCACGCAATAGGGGAGGAAAATAAAAGAAAAAATCTTATGCTTTGCAGCACTAAATTCTAAAGATCTTCAAAGATAGCTGCATTGAAAAGAGCCTACACGAGAAAGAGTTGTCAAACTCGCTTTTCTACCAAAGATCATAAAGGGAATCCTACAATTTATAAAAAAATAATCTTCAGATAAATAAATATACTTAAAGAACTTTATAAAAACTTTTTTGCTAAGAGTTAATAAATCTCATATATTCTTAAGTTAATAATTACATTTTTTATCTAAGTGAATGCATAATCTCATATTTCAATGAATTATAATTTTCTTTTTGTCTTTTTTTTATGGGTTCACAACAGTTCGATTGATATCTCCACTCAATATAGGTTGAGTTAAGAAGAGATTTGGGCAGACTTCCAATACCAAATAGTTAAACCAATGATTTGTAATTAAATACAAACTGAAAGAATAACTGTCAATTATAGTGATCAAACAACCCAACGTAATCATTAATAGAATATTACAGGTTGGCAGAATGTATCTAAGGAATGATTAAGATGCAGAAATGGAGAAAATACAATTTTAATGCAAAATCTTATTATTTTAGTTGAGTTACATTTAAATTATTTTGGGTAAATGGTTTGTCAACCTGATTAG
The DNA here is from genome assembly GCA_001649415.1 of Musa itinerans. Classification (NCBI taxonomy): domain Eukaryota; kingdom Viridiplantae; phylum Streptophyta; class Magnoliopsida; order Zingiberales; family Musaceae; genus Musa; species Musa itinerans. The sequence goes on from LVTN01001420.1 coordinate 31,496, forward strand.
GATTTCTGTAATAGAATATTAGCCAATTACCTTTACCCTTAAATAACAAAAAAATATGTGTTGCCATAACAATTCATCAGGCATTTACAATATGAGCCAATATTGTAAATCCGGCATTTACAATATGAGAACATTAAACATGAGACTAATATTCCAGAAGATCAAGCTCCAATTATTTTTATTTCTAAATGTGTATCTTTAAACTGATGAGCAGGACATAAGATTGTAATCTTGGTTGCTAACACCTCCCAATAGCTTTCTTCTCTCAACAAACTTGGGAGTTATCATTCTTATTCTTTTATCATGATATATATATATGTGTGTGTGTGTGTGTGTGTGTGTGTGTGTGTGTGATGTTTCTTATTTCATTAATTTATCTTTTGTCTTGAACCTGTATGAAATATGATCATATTGGTTTCACTGATTCTCCAAATATGTACTTGTGTCAGCAGGTACAGCAAAATAATGGCCAAGGAACAGATGCAAAATCCAACTATGTAACCTCTTTTAAATGAAATCATTTGCTCTCCTACTTTCTCATCATTTTTATCGGATCATTGCCACAAATCAACCTGGGCGTCAAGATGTAGCAGTGTAGACCAACATGGTCATCCTCAAGATCTGCATCTTCTTCAGCTTAGCCAGTGTGGTGGCCTTGATCATCTTAATGTTTTACACCAATTATTTCATCAAAATCATCCAGCATTTTCATATCAGACAAGTCCAATGTTGAGTCGCTACGATCTTGTTCACCGTCTCCATCATTGTCTTAGTACTAATGGCATACTTGTTCCTATAAAAGATCTACTTCATGCTTGTCATAATCCCTTCTCTTTGCTTTGGAATCACCATCTTGCTCATGGTGCAACTTCTGAAGCTTACGAGTTGAAGCAACTGAACTTGGTATCTCTTGTGACCACCCTCACTTCCTAAAGCACCAATCAGATGTGTGTCATTTATTTGAAAATTTTCTCCAGCTTAGGCCTCCAAGCAGTCGATGGTTCTCATGTTCTTCAATAACATGGTACTCATCTTCGTCATGTCACTCATTTTATGCTGACTCCTCTTGCTCCTATTGTCAACAATAATAATTGCATCAAAGTCACTTGCTCTCTCATATGTCTTATTTGCTCTGCCCAATATGACTATTCTTAGTGCACTCAACTGCATCCCATGCATGGTCAAGCTGAAAGCTGGGTCAAGCTGAATCCATCGACGTTCATACGTCCACCAACTCAGCAACTTCAGCAGCTCCAGGTATGCAATTGATGCACCAAGAACAGTCGTATTGAGCAGCACAGAGCAATGCAGAGAACATGTGGGAGAGCAAGTGACTCGTGTCTCGAGTGCAACTACTACGCTTGAACTATGCATGAGCAAGATGAATGAAGTATAGGTGAAAAGGCAGGCAATGTTGACTAGGAGGCTACATAGTCATGGTAAAGATGGTCCATAACAAAAAAGAGCAGGAAAACCATCATTCACTGAGGCATGAGCAATGGCTTAAGTTGGAGTTCTTCAAGTAAGCGATGTCTATGCAGTTGATGCATCCTAAAGTAAGCGCGGTCACAGGAGATACCAAGTCTAGTAGTTTTGACTCATAACATTCAGAAGCTACACCACCATGGATTTCACCTACTACTGTGTGCAACATGAACAGGTACATCTAGGAGGACAATGGAGATGAATGACATCATAACGACACGATGTTGGACTTGTTCAATATGACTTCTTCGTCTTGGTGCAGAACATCAAGACGATGGAACACAACATACTACCTAAAGAAGATGATGATGGCCATGTCGACCTGTGCAATGATCTCGATGCCCAAGTAGGATTCATAGCAATGATCTGATTATATAAGCAAACGGAGAACAAACGTCTTTGTTTAAAGGAGGCTACTTAGCTAGATTTTCATACTCCTTAATAAATGCCAAAAAATTATCTAACAGATAATGATTAGTTTCTAAATCGAAAGAAGATGGTGTTGCTTTCCAACCCTCAACAGGGGCTTTAGATGGCATCCTTATTGCTCGGAATACATTCTCGACTTCAATCAATGTGACCTCTAACCATTCACAATGTGCACATGTTGTTGCCGAACATAAAGACTCATGTCCTTCGCTTATCTACGTGGTTTATGCCAGTATTTATGTTGTCATTCTCAATAATTTTTGAAACTCTAGCCTCGGCTAATCTATCTGATGGTCCTTGGAGTATCATCGGTGATTTCGATTGCATCTCAAGAATAAAGAAACTAAAGTCAATCACCTTTAGAGAAACCTCAAAACAAGCAACCCATTACACCATATAGGGATCCATCATCCATCCTTACATATTCCCCTTAAAAAGCATATCTATTTCCGAAACTATAAAATATTTCCACGACTCCCATGACCTCTATGCAGCAAACGTTCCATCCTCCAACAAAGCTCTGGTCTAACACCAAAAATGGAGACACAACCAAGAAGAATATTTGAATTTTCATGCCCTAATTTACATTACTTACACGAACATCACATAAACGAGGAATAGAGAGGGAAAAAGATCCTGGACCAGCCTTTTCGCAAGATCCATACAGAAAGATCCACTAAGAACGAAGCAATCAAGATCCAACGTGCAATCTGCGGGAAACCTCGAAGAGTGCCAAGCAATCTACTCGTTTCTACAAAGAACCTAGGGTTCCAAGTCTTGACAGCCTGGGATCCAAGAAGGCGACTCGGGAACGTAGGGTTTCGAGCCTAATTCCTCGACGAGACGAACATACACCATAAAAGGTCAAAAACAAAATCGTCCGAAATAAAAGAAAACAAGGGTTAGGAGAGCGGAAGAAAGCGAACCGGCGAAGGAAAGGACAAGAAAACTCACCAGATCCGCAGGGAGAAAAGAACGAGGAGCCGAGGGAAGAAAATTTCTTGCAGCTTATTGGCGAATCGAAGGATTCGGAGGGCTCCCGACGTCAAAAGGAAGGGATCAAAGCTCCAAAATTTCACAGCTCTACAAGAAATTTTAGGGTTTGCTTGCTTCGACGAAGCGAGGGCCCTACAAACCGCACCTTTCTCTCTCCCTCGGCCTTCATTTATTGACCTCTTAATGTGTCTATTGCAAATATACCCCCTAAACAATGCTTATCAACGTTTATAGCCTTTCGCATTCAATGGTTCGACGCATGTAAAGGTTCACTAAAGCCCCTACCCAAAAACATATTTTCCTGTCGCATTTAATGGTTCGAAGCATGTAAAAGTTCACTATAGCCCCTACCCAAAAACAAATTTTCCTGTCGCATTTAATGGTTCGACTCATGTAAAAGTTCAATAAAACCCCTACCCAAAAACATATTTTCCTGTAGGTACTTTTTGCGTTAAATTCTTGTTCGTAGGTCCTTCATAAAATCATTATTTGCGTGTATAGTCTGTTGCAACTATAGTGTTTGTAAAAAGTATATTGTTTACGGTGTCTTCTTGTAATATTTACAATGTCAAGCTGGATTTATTCTATTAAAGCGTTAATTACCTTACTATTACTCAAAGTTCAGATTCTTAGGTTTCTTGGAATGCGTTTGCTGAAGTCACTTAAAAAAATTTGAACCATTTATTTGGTGCAATCAACCAACATTTAGTAAGTAAATCATTATCAAATATGAGAATATACATTTTTTTTTTCAGTCAATGGATCTATTTGAATTGGTAAACAACCAAAGATGATTAAAAATAGAAGTTTTCTATTTGGATAAAAAAAATATCTATTGAGAGGATATTACAGATACAAAAGAAGGGGGAATATATATATATATATATATATTATAAAAGAGAGTGCGTGCTACTCTTTTCTCCTCCTTTGGGTGTATAAGGGAAAAAAGAGAAGTCGACTTCTTCTGTCTTTTGTTTTGGTAAACGAAGAGAAGGAAAGTCTTAATAATTAGTTTTATGATTTTTTTATCTTATTTGTTTCGAGCTATTTAATAAAAATAAATATAGTAAATAGTTTTGGAGATGTACGAACTTCAGTTGTAATTAAGAAGATACAAAACTTGATATCACGGTTGAGATTATTCATTGGTATTTATCGATCCGATCAAGCATATTAATAGAATCATATAGTTTAATACCCTCGTTACTATTACTGGAAGCGAGATTTAGATGCCAAATTTATATCTATCATTTTTAGGACCAACATTAATATGAAAAGCTAGCGTTGATACTTGAAATAACTTTTAAATATATGCACATAATATGTATTACATAATATAGAGCAAAGCTTGAGTCATGAAAATAATTTTCTTATCAACAAATTATTATTACTATATAAAATAAAATCTAGTATTATATTATGAATAATCTAATAAAAACTTCTTAAGACTACCCCGTATTTCTAAAAATATATCAGGTTTGACCTCTAACCTAATATTATTCCATCAGTAGATCAGTATTTTAGGTTTTCGATAAATAAAAATCTTATATACTATCGAACTAAATATTTTAGGGATAAATTTATTGGATGAGGATCTTATGATCAAATTAAATTAATGCATTAGATGTAAATTCTTAATCTATCATCTCTTCCTCTTCGCACTTCTTTCAGAACAAACAAAATAAAAAAAAGAAGGAAAAACGTATTTATAAGGTCTCGGGTCATGTTCTTGCGAGTGGCAAAACGTCACTACGACCATCACCAAGTGGCAGTGAGATGGACCAAAACACGTTGATGTTGCTATGATGAACGACACGTTGTTACGGTGAGATGGACCAAAACATGTTGATGTTACTATTATTAATAATATCGGTGTGAACTTTTACATCATGGTCGAGATGTCAACACGGTTCGATCCGATTTTGGATACACAAGATTGCTCACGTGGAAGCTTGGGTGGAAGAAGTGGGCGTCGGGTCGAGTTGAGCTGTGGGCCTCATCAGCTGCTGCTTTGTTGCCGGGATCTTGCACTCAGGTCGAGGTCGAGAGGGAGATTTCTTGACTCGATCCCTCCGAAGCATAAGTTAAAATGGGATAGAATAAGAGAGAGTTAGGTGTTCGAAGTCCCCTCTCATTGGTCAGAGGGTTGGCTTTTATACCTACGATTGGGTAGTCGGTTATACACGGTCCTTTAATGACTATCGACTCCTCAAGAGGATGACTTGTACTCTGTAGACGAGCGTTGACTGACCTGTACGGGTCGACACAATGTGGCGTCGTTTAGAGTTTTACAGAACGGCTCTATGTGTCCAGCGTCGTGTAGCACCACTCGAGTCGGTGTCGTCCCCTCTCATTGGTCACCAAATGGCTTTGGGGTGTCCAGGGCCGACTTGTATGGCGCCGAATAATGCGTAGTTCACGTGGTTGCCTCGTTTGGGTCTGAAGTATCGCTCTATGTCAGCCCAAAGGTCTTTTATCTACTACCACGTGGATGGTGCCAAATGTGTCATCTACGGACTACAACATAGTGGCCTAGTACGTCCGCAGTCGATAAGTCGAGTAAACTATTATGGATATAATAATTCATTGATCCAAAAGGAGTTTTGACAAGTATGACTCACCTTTGCTAAAATCCATCCGAATACTATTGGCTATTGTAATACACTATAATTATGAGATATGACAGATGAATATGAAAATCACGTTCCTCAATGGTAACCTCGATGAGGTGTATATGATACACCCTGAAGGATTCGTGTCCAAGGACTGCCCAAATAAGCTGTGTATGTTGCTTATGTCCATTTGTGGAAGCTTCCCGAAATTGGGACATAAAATTTGATGAGGCAATAAAATCTTATGACTTCATTAAGAACGAAGATGAGCCTTGTGTGTATAGGAAGGTAGGTGAGAGTGCTATCACCTTCTTAGTATTGTATATAGATGACATCAAGATTATTGAGAATGATGTAGAAATGTTATCCACAATAAAGGCTTGGTTATCTAGACACTTCTTCATGAAGGACTTAGGGGAAGCATATTATATTTTGGACATTCAGATCTATAGAGATAGATCCAAGAGGATGCTTGGCTTGTCCCAGTCCAGGTACATAGACACCATTGTTAAAAGGTTTGGCATGAAAAATTCAAAGAGATGTCTCATACCGATGAGGCTAGGATATCATTTTTTAGGAGTATGTCCCCAAAGACTCTTGAAGAAAGGGCGAACATGGATAGGATACCCTATGCCTTAGTGATAGGGTCTATTATGTATGTCATGCTATGTACCAGTTTTGATATAGTGCATACTCTGAGTGTCACAAGCAGGTATTAAGCGGATCCAGGCTTGGAGCACTAGATGTATCCTTAAGTACTTGAGAATGACTAAGGATCTTTTACTAATATATAGAGGTAGTAGCCTCAGGGTTGAAGGCTACACAGACTTGAGTTTCCAATACGATGTCGATTATAGTAAGTCAAATTTGGGTCTGTGTACACCCTTAATGAAGGAGCAGTATGTTGGAAGAGTTCTAAGTAAGATACTACTGCTGACTCGACCACAAAGGCGGAATACATTGCTGTAGCAAAGGTAGCAAAAGAGGGAGTCTATATGAAGAAGTTCATCATAGATCTAGGAGTCATACCGAGCAGCGAGGAGTCGATTCCCTTATATTGTGACAATAATTGGGCGATTGATCAAGCGAAGAAACATAGGTCTCATTAGAAGTCTAAGCACATTCTGAGGAGGTTTTATTTGATCAAAGAGATCGTAACCCGAGGAGATGTAGTAGTGGAAAAAGTTTTATCCGAAGATAACATTGTAATTCCACTAATAAAGTCGTTGTCTCAAATTATCTTTTAGCATCATAGGGGTTTGATAGGGATCAGATACATAGGTAATTAGCTTTAGGTCAAGTGAGAGATTGCTAGTCAAATGTACCCTACAAGCCAATCATGTGAGTGATGGCACGTGTGACATGATATATATTCTTTTTGCTTATTATATTCTGGTATTTTATCATTTTATATTACTTATTACATATATCTATATATATATATTGTGATGTCCATGGATCTGTGCAATAGGAATCAGATCGTGATGAGATCATGATAATGATATTAATTTACCTTTAAACACAGACCTTAAATAATCATGGTCATAGGTTACTCGATAGGGACATCGAGATAACTAGACAGACTAGTGTACTATATACCCGTCCATATGATAGAGGAAGTTGGTCTCACAGCTGCTCGTGTAGGGACACTAGGGATATAGTGAAGATGCTCATTGGAGAATGAGTTCACTAATTTATCCACTCACGAAATGCTAGATGTTGATGATGTCTTATTGTCAGACAGCGATTTCATTGTCCCAATGGTGTACCTAGTCCTTAGACTTTAGACACCAATGATGTCCTGTATGAGTAGTCTACTCTTTGATACCAGACTTATAGGTTTGAAAGTTTTATATCTAATACAACTAGTCATCGGGAGTGGCAGCCAACCTTACGAAGGCTATTGAGTGTCGATAGAGGATCATCTGCTCTCGGTGTCATGAGAAGAGTATCCCATATGTTTTTTCTTAGACAAATCCCTAGCTAGGATCATTTGGATTAAGAGAGAAAGAGGTCTCCTGGAGAATCCGATTAAAGTGAGACTCGTGTAGAAACTGTATAGGCCTAACAGCATCATGCCCGGTATATGGTCTCTAGGATATTAGATAGATGAGAGATTATAGGTACACTATAACTAAGGATATATAGGTCTAAAGGATTGAATTTTCCTGTATCATCTAGGGACTACGGCGTAGTGGCCTAGTACGTCCGTAATCGATAAGTCGAGTGAAGTATTATGGAGATAATAATTCACTAAGCCAGAAGGAGTTCTGACAGGTATGACTCACGACTAGCTCGATATTGGGCCTAGAGAGTCACACACATATGATAGGCATTGCAATGAGTAGAGGTTCGTATATGAGATATCCGCTAGAGCCCCTATCTGATTGGATATCTAATAAACCCCTGAATTATTGGATCCCATGGATGAGACTCAATAAGAGCTAACAAGATATTATTGGGTAGAGACCCACTAATCTAAAAGGCTTGGATAGTTGGATGGATATCTAGAACCCAATATGGTAAGATTCATTAGGGTTAAGTTGACAATGAGCCTCTATAAATATGAGGGAACCAAAGACTCATAGGTTAGAGATTCTTTTTGGCTGCCTCCTCCTATTCTCCTCTCTCCCTCTTCTTCTTATACTGCAGCCCTTATTTGGGGCGTGTGGATAGCAAGAAGGGGCAGCCCCTTCTTGATTGCATGGTACGCATGAAGAAGAGTTTTGGGCAGCGATTTGATGAGCATCTTCGTAGCCTCTACTGTGTTGATCACCACTAGAGGGGAGGACAGTTGACCTCCTTCATCATCTCCCACAGATCTATAGGTTTTTAGGGATATACGATCTCCCTAGGTAATTCTCTTATGTGCAGCTTTTTGGTTTCCCGGGTTTTTGCGCACCAACTTTTACACGACGATGAAACCTTCTTTTCTGCGGGAATTCTGGGATTTTATTTTTCTGTTCTTCCACTACACATATAATGTCACCCTATATTTTCTAACACTTCGGATGTAGAGTTTTGCTACGGCCCTTTTGTACGCCAAGGTTCGGAGGTGCGCGTCGGCCATTCGTTCCTCGATAAGGTCGAGGTTGGCTCGGAGTCCATTTTCCGATATGCCTTCTTCAAAATTTTCAACTCAAGGGGTTGGGAAGACCACCTCGAGTGGGAGCATCGCCTCGGTCTCGAACATCATGCTAAAGGGTAACTCTTCTGTAGCAGTTTTGTGTAGTGCAAGACGCCCACGGGATGCTCGGGAGTTCGTCAACCCACGTCCCATGCGCATTGATAACCCTTCCTTTTAGCCCTTATAGTATTGCTCGGTTGATCACTTCAGCGAGGCTGTTGGTTTGGGGATGCACTACCCAGCTGAATTTTAGCTGAATTTTGTAACTTTGGTAGAACTCTTTGAATTTTACATTGTTGAATTGGGCTCCATTATTGATGATAAGGTCCCTCGGGATGTCGAACCGAGTGTTATTTTTCCAAATGAAGCTTTCAACTTGTCCTTCGGTGATAGATGCTAAGGGCTCGACTTTATGCCGTGACCTTGGGGTCGACATGGCTTAGTTCAGGTCCGAATGGCGGGGATCCTGCCCGGAGTCCCTCGGGGGTTGTTGACGTGGCTGGTCGTGCCCATCGGGGTGCGTGGGGGAGTTGCGTCGGGTTGTCTCCAGGAAGGGGTTCCTCTCCTCTGCGTCCTGGGGAAGTCGCTCCATCTCCTCACCTGCGCACAAGTCGGGTCAATAGCTCGGCCCGACCCCTCTGACGATCAAGTAAGTGGTGGAAAATGAACTGGTATTTGTTTTTTTCCCTCCTCTTTTTCTCTGGCGCGTGGAGTTTTTATAAGGAAGCTTACTGTTTCTGATGTGCCTATTTTTCGGGGGGTGGGTCATACCTCTGATGGCATCCGACACCGTTGCTGGTGTTGCGTGAAGAACCGGGCTGCCGCAGGGCATGGGCGTGCCTCGGTCGTTGTTCTGGTCTACCTCGGCCGAGCGTGTTAGGTCTTAAGCGATGAAGTCATCGCCTAAGAATGGGTGACGTTAGCGCACATCGCGTCGTCATTTATTGTCCTCATCAGGTGGAGTGTCATCCGGGTGCGGCTGACGTCGCTGCGCGTCATACCGCCATTATTATGCTTATCAACAATTATTACCCTCATCAAATTCCCCCCCCGAAAGAAGCTATGCGTTGGTTGTTGCAAAGGGGGAGTCCGAGGCATGGCTTCAGCTTTCCTGTTCTTGCCGGATGGTTGTTGGTGCGTTACTAGGGGTGTGATTTGGGTTTAGCAAATAAGGATGGCTGGGCGTGCAGTGGTGGTCTCGGGTGACATGAGGCCGAGGAGCACCTCTGAGGCGGGTTGGCCATGCAGAGGAGGTGGTCTCAGGCAGCATGCAGCCGAGGAGCACATCTGAGGCGAGCTGGCCGCGCGGAGGAGGTGGTCTCGGGCAGCATGCAGCCGAGAAGCACGTCTCGGGCCGGCAGGCCGTGCAGAGGAGGTGGTCTCGGGCAGCATGCAGCCGAGAAGCACGTCTCGGGCCGGCAGGCCGTGCAGAGGAGGTGGTCTCGGGCAGCATGCAGCCGAGAAGCACGTCTCGGGCCGGCAGGCCGTGCAGAGGAGGTGGTCTCGGGCAGCATGCAGCCGAGAAGCACGTCTCGGGCCGGCAGGCCGTGCAGAGGAGGTGGTCTCGGGCAGCATGCAGCCGAGAAGCACGTCTCGGGCCGGCAGGCCGTGCAGAGGAGGTGGTCTCGGGCAGCATGCAGCCGAGAAGCACGTCTCGGGCCGGCAGGCCGTGCAGAGGAGGTGGTCTCGGGCAGCATGCAGCCGAGAAGCACGTCTCGGGCCGGCAGGCCGTGCAGAGGAGGTGGTCTCGGGCAGCATGCAGCCGAGAAGCACGTCTCGGGCCGGCAGGCCGTGCAGAGGAGGTGGTCTCGGGCAGCATGCAGCCGAGAAGCACGTCTCGGGCCGGCAGGCCGTGCAGAGGAGGTGGTCTCGGGCAGCATGCAGCCGAGAAGCACGTCTCGGGCCGGCAGGCCGTGCAGAGGAGGTGGTCTCGGGCAGCATGCAGCCGAGAAGCACGTCTCGGGCCGGCAGGCCGTGCAGAGGAGGTGGTCTCGGGCAGCATGCAGCCGAGAAGCACGTCTCGGGCCGGCAGGCCGTGCAGAGGAGGTGGTCTCGGGCAGCATGCAGCCGAGAAGCACGTCTCGGGCCGGCAGGCCGCGCAGAGGAGGTGGTCTCGGGCAGCATGCAGCCAAGGAGCACCTTGTCTTGAACCAGCAACCCGTTATACGGTGATGTGCGGACGCGGGGGGCTTAGTCATTCTCCGTTTATGTGGGAGCCTAGGAAACAATCGCTTTCGGGAGTTGCCGGTTCCCGAGACTGAGAAAACTGGCGCTTCGGCCTCCGTATCTCGCGCCTATTGGCCACCATGTCAGGCCGTATTTAAGGCGGAGTGACGTTTGGTCTTCCTGACGTGCTTTGGGAGGGGAAAGGTCACTATTGGGAGGATTTCGCTCATAAGTAGCCTGCGATAGGTTCCCTGCACGACCCCTTGTATTCGCTCAGTTGTTTCTTCGGACCCCCTCCTGCTTCGTTTGCATCGACCACTCTTCTTCCCCCTCCTGCTTCGTTCGCATCGACTGCTCTTCTTCCCCCTCTAAGGTCAGTAAGGATGGTGTCTCCCACCGCTTCTCCCTTGTCTTCTTCCCCTTCCATTTCGGGTAGCGAGAAAAAATGATGCCGCCGAGTCCAAACTCGTCGTCCGACAGGAAGGCGGCCCGGGCCCTTGAAACCCTAATGTGGTCGCATGACCACGACTCCACTGTGAGTGAGTCGTCGCTTGGCTCCCTCCGGGAGCGCTATGGCATCCCGAAGGAGTTCGTCCTCCTAGCTCCCGAGCTCGGGCAATGGGCGTACAACCCAATCCCGAAGGTCTTTGCCCTAACACTAGATGCCTTTGAGGCCGGGTTATGCCTCCCTCTTCATCCAGTCATTACCTCCTGCATCTCATGGTGGCGTATCTCCCCGTCACAAATGGCGCCGAACTCCTGGCGCTATCTGGTGGCGTTCCTAAGGGAGTGCCACTATGTCAATATCACCCCGACCCGTTCTCTTTTCCTTTCCTGTTTCTGCCTTTCTAAGGGGTCGGGGGGCTACTATTTGTCCACTCGGTCGGGCTTTCGGGTTAGCGGGGCTTCTTCTAGCAACAAGGGATGGAAGGGGCGCTTCTTTTTTGTTTGCTGCGTGGTGGGTTGGAGCTTCGGGCTCCGATGGGCAGCCCGTGCGATTGACAATACTGCCCCGACTCTGAGCGACGAAGAGTACCAAGGACTTCGGAGGCTCAAAGAGATTCTTCTAGCCTCAAGAGCCATCCGAAGCATGACCGAGCGATGGTTGGTCGAGGCGGGTCTTAGCCCGACGCCTCGAGGTATGCCTTAGGGGGCGGTTTTAGGGTTTTCCTCCCGAGATCATTCGGCATACTAACCAATGTTGCCATTTTTGTGCAGAAATAATGAATCTCCGAGCTCTGCGCGGGGGTCGGGCTCCGTCAGCACCATCATCGCGCCCACTGATCAAGCCGAGGGTCAGCTCGAAGGAGGCACCGGTGGAGGTCGATGGCGGCCGACCCTGGAAGAAAGCAAAGACTTCAGCTCTGAAGTCGTCGAATGCTACTGCGGTTCAGCTGGCGAGGGCCGTCAACGCTCCGACCGGGCGTGCGGGGCGGAGCATCGGGCGGGGTGAAGCCGGCCCCAGCAAGGTGGCAGCAGGGAAGGCACCGCAAGAGCCTTCAGTCCATGCGCTTTGCCGCCTCTCGGCGGGGACGCAGGGCGAGCATTACCAAGCGCGGGTGGTGGGTGACTCCCCGCAAGGTCAAGCCTCGGACCCGTTGGTGGCCCGCTGGGGAGGCTTTACCCAAGGAAGCCGGGTTTGGGCCGATGGGGACTCCGCGTCCTTATTTGTCCGCGGGGGGCTTCATCCTGATGTAGCTCGGGATTTGTACACCTTACCATCCGAGGTTCTTCTAGGGAAGTCGGCCAAGTCGCTGTTCTGGGTAAGTGTTACGCCCCTGGCCTGTTTGTCAATGCGTTTTGGGGTATCTTTCTGACTTCCTTTTTTTTTTTTTTTTTGCAGGGCCACCACTATGCCGTGGCATTGATGGACCACGTTCGCGACATGGGCTAGGTGATCAATTTTTTAAGCAACCATAATGCCGATCTCCAAAAGCAGATCGACGAGGTCTGCGCCGGGGCGGCTCCTGAGGCGGTTGCGGCGGCCGAGCAACGAGCCTCGGATCTGGAGGCAAAGGCGGCGAGCCTCCGATCCGAGCTTGCAGCAGCCGGGGAGCTGAATAAAGAACTTCAGACGAATCTGAAGGGGGCTCACGCCGAGGTCTATCGGGCGAAGGAAGAGGTGGTCACGCTGACTAGGGGGCTGGAGGAGGTCCGCGCCGAGGCGCGGAAGGCTTCCGAGGCCCTTGCTGACGAGGTCCGCCAGCGACCAGAGAAGGACAAGAGATTGATCGAGGGCTACAAGGAGTCCTCGGGCTTTCAGCTTGGCTTGATCCGGATAGGGCAGGTCTCGTATGAATACGGGTATCGGATTGCTCTGGGTCGCTTCAAGGCGCGCCATCCCAACCTTGAGGTCGCGGAGGACCCCTTCGACTCCTTCCTTGAAGACCTGGATGTTGATATGCTCGAGGAGGTTCCCTTCAACAATAGCGTCGAAGCTCCTGAGCAATAATGTAGTCTTTGTAACTTTGTTTCTAACTTGTTGGTCGGGTGTTTGTAAACGTGTTTGTTTGGTCTTGTAATTTGACTTCTATATGAATGAAAGAAATTCTGTTTAAACCTTCGTCCTATCTCTTTTTGTTTATGCGAAAAATCTTTTCAGATTTTGTACGTTCCAAGTTCTTGGTAAGGGGTGACCCTGCATTGTGGCGAGTCGGTACGTGCCGACTCTAACAATGCCTGTCACTCGATAAGGTCCTTCCCACTTGGGGGCCAGCTTGCTCCTCATTCGGGTCAAGTCGCTAACCTCAGCCTTTCGTAGGACCAAGTCATGTAACTTAATTGGTCCGGGTCGTCCCCGCCGGTTGTAGATCCTCGCGACGGCTCTTTTGTAGGAGAGGGCTTTTAAGTGCGCGTCAGCACGTCGCTCCTCGAGCATGTTGAGGCCAGCCCGAAGTCCTTCGACCGTCGTCCTTTCCTCGTAGTTTTTCGTCCGGAGGTGGGAAAAACTACTTCGGGCGGTAGGACAGCCTCGGTCCCGAACGCAAGGCTGTAGGGGGACTCCCCGGTTGCGGTTTTGGGTGTGGTGCACAAGGACCATAAGACGCTCGGGAGCTCGTCCGTCCAAGCCGACCGGGCTGCGGATACCCTCCTTTTGAGCCTATCCAGAATGGACCGATTGGTTACTTCCGCTAGCCCGTTCGTTTGGGGGTGGGCCACCGAGCTGAATCTTAACTGGATCCCGTAGCTCTCGCAAAACTCCTGGAACCGTGCGTTGGCGAACTGAGGTCCGTTGTCGGTGATGATGGTCCTCGGCAAGCCAAACCGAGTCACTATGTTCTTCCATATGAACTTCTCTACTTGTTGCTCTGTGATCGTCGCTAGTGGTTCGGCTTCAACCCACTTGGTGAAGTAATCCACTCCCACGACGATGTATTTCCGCTGCCCTGAAGCGGGCGGAAAAGGTCCGAGCAGGTCCAACCCCCACTGCACAAACGGCCATGCGCAGTCATTGGGGGCAAGTGGGACCGCGGGTTGCCGGGGCGTGCGGGCGTGCTTCTGGCATGAATCACACCGTTGTACATAGGCCTTCGCATCTTGGCATATGGTTGGCCAATAGTACCCTTAGCGAAGGATCTTATGTGCCAGGGTTCGCCCACCGACGTGTTCTCCACAAATTCCTTCATGGATCTCGGCTAGAACTGACCGAGCCTCCTCGGGCTCCAAGCACCGTAGGAGAGGGTGTGAGAAAGACCGCTTATAGAGTCTTCCACCTATCTCGGAGTACCACACCTGCGTACGACGTAGGCGTCGAGCCGTAGCCTTGTCGGGAGGAAGAATCCCGTCCCGCTTGAAGCGTAGTACCTCTTGCACCCATGTGGACTGCGCACCGCCCGAGGTCGCGGCACTGATTTCGATTGCTCAGGAAGGCAACTCCTCGACCTCGGGTCAGGCTTCGGGAGCTGACCTTGACGCCAACTTGGCGAGTGCGTCGGCTCGCTCGTTCTCACCCCTTGGGACATCAGACAATGTAAAGTGAGAGAATTTGGCGACCAGGTGCTTTACCTGTGCTAGGTACCTTGCCATGATTGGGTCCCGAGCCTCGTACCAGCCGTTGAGGTGCTCGGCTACCAACTGCCAGTCGGTGAGGACGTGTATGGCGCCCACCTGCATCTCGAGGGCCAGCCTAAGTCCCGCTAGGAGCGCCTCATACTTCGCCTCGTTGTTGGTGACTTGGAACCCGAAGCGAAGGGAGCGCTCGAACGATCGTCCGTCGGGGGCAAGCAACACCAGCCCCGTGCCAATGCCCTTTGAGTTGGCCGACCCATCCACGTGCAGGGCCCATCCTTCGGAAGGTTGCTCAGGATCCTCGTCCTTGCTCCGAGTTAGCTCCGAGATGAAGTCGGCTACGGACTGGGCTTTGACATCGAACCTCGGCACGTATTGTATGTTAAACTCGCCGAACTCCACCGCCCATTTGAGAAGGCGACCTGCAACATCGAACTTAGATAAAATCAGTCGGAGCGGTTGGTCGGTGATTACCTCCACCGGGTGAGCCTGGAAGTAAGGGCGTAGCTTCTGTGCTGACAACACAAGTGCCAGTGCCAGTTTCTGCGTAGCTTCTATGCTGACAACACAAGTGCCAGTGCCAGTTTCTCAATTGGCGAGTATCGCTCCTCGGGTCCGTTTAGGACGTGACTGATGTAGTAGACCGGCAGCTGTTCTCCGAAGGCTTCTTTAGTCAGGACGGAAATAACCGCGTGCCGGGAGGCGGCCGGATATAGGCTGAGCTTCTCCCCAGAAGAGACGGAGGCAAGTCGGGGAAGGTTGGCCAGGTGTTGCTTCACTTGCCCAAGGGCTTCCTCACACTCCACCGTCCATTGAAAGTTTTTTGGGTTCTTCAGCGCCCGGAAGAAGGGGAGGCAGCGATCACCCATCGGGAAAGAAACTGGGATAAAGCGGCAAGTCTCCCATTGAGCCGCTGTAAGTCCTTGATCGTTCGAGGCGACTACATGTTGATGACTGCCTGGACCTTCTCTGGGTTGGCGTCGATTCCTCTTTTATGTATGATAAATCCGAGGAACTTTCCCGAACTGATGCCGAAAGCATACTTTATGGGGTTAAGCCGTATGCCGTACCTACGCAGCATGGCGAAGGTCTTGGCCAAGTCGGCGAGGTGGGCTGCTGTCGCTCGGCTCTTTACGATCATGTCGTCGATGTAAACTTCCATGTTCCTTCCGATCTGGTGGGCGAACATCTTGTTCACAGTTCTTTGATACGTGGCCCCCGCGTTCTTCAGCCCGAATGGCATGACCTTGTAAAAGTATACCCCTTGGTCGGTGAGGAAGGCAGTGTGCTCCTGGTCTTTGGGTGCCATTCTAATCTGGTTGTATCCAGAAAAGGCGTCCATGAATGAGAGGCGAGCATGCCCGGCCGTTGCGTCGACCAATTGGTCGATCTTCGGAAGGGGGTAGCAGTCCTTCGGGCATGCGTTATTGAGGCTAGTGTAGTCAACACACATCCTCCAGCTTCCATTGGATTTCTTTACGAGGACTACATTGGATAGCCACCGCGGGTATTTGACTTCTTCTATGAAGCCTGCTGACAAAAGTCGCTGCACCTCGTCGCGGATAGCTAGTTGTCGATCAGGGGCTTGCCTTCGGGGCTTCTACCTCACTGGGCGAGCATCGGGCGAGATGTTGAGGTGGTGTTGTGTGATCTCCGGGTCGACGCCCGTCATGTCGGAGGGCAACCAAGCGAAGACATCGACATTCTCCTACAGGAAGCCGACGAGTTGCTCTCGTTCCTGCTTGGGTAGTTCTGACCCAATTTTGACCGTCCGGTCAGGTCGGTCCTTCATTAACGGTATGTCGCAAGTAGGCGCCGTTGGCTCAGGATGCGGGGTCGGCTTCTTCCTTTCCTTGGGGTCCCCTTGGGGTTGCTCGGTCCTCGCCCTTTTGTGTAGTGAGACTGCCGTCAGGTAGCAGCACCGGGATTCTCGGGGACTTCCCCAGACTTTCCCGACTCCTCCATGGGTCAGGAACTTTATGGTTTGATGGTAGGTGGAAACGACGGCTCTATTGAGGGTGGGGCGTTGTACGGCTCTATTGGCGGGACTCCCAGGGTTAAAGGTAGGGTGATTGCCCCTAGCGGTGAGATTGATTCGCTAGTGAACCCAGTGAGCGCCGAGCACATTGGCTCCATGTTCCCTTTAGACAAACCGAGCTTCTGGAAAGCATCGAAGTAGAGCACGTCGGCTGAGCTCCCAGTGTCGATCATGATCCTTCTTACTTGCGCGTTGGCTATCCAGCCGATATCACGAGCTCATCGTCATGCTCGGATCGCTCGGGGGCATCGGTCGGGAAGGTGACTTCGGGCTTGGGCCCGCACTTGGGAGCCTCGGCAGAGGCGGCTCGGGCATACGCCTTTCTTCCGGACATGGTGTTCCCTCCGGATGCAGGGCCGCCCATTATCATGTCGTTGTGTCGCTCGATGGGTCCCTCCGGGCGCAGCGAAAGCTCCTTATCCTGCCGAAGGTACTGGTCGAGGTGCCCTCTATGAATAAGCTCCTCGATCTGCCTCTTCAACTCACAGCACTGCTCGGTGTCATGCCCACTCTGCCGGTGGAAGCGGCAGTACTTCGACCGATCCGCTAGTTCCCGTGGGCTCCTCATCGGGTGGGGGTTTTTGAGTAGCCCCTTCTCCCTTATCTGGAGGAATATCTCTGTCCGGGACTTGCCCAAGGCGGGAAGTGGGGACCTTGATGTCGGCGGGTCAGGCCGATCTGACCTATGCCTTGGTGTGGTAGATTGTTGTTGTCGGGGTGGCTCCGGTCTGATCCTCTTATGCTCCTCACGCCTCCCGGCCATCCACGCTTCGGCGGCGATGAACTGGTTCACCCGCTAGAGCATCTCGGGTACGACAGTGGGGGGTCGCTCCACGAGAGACCAGAAAAATCTCAAAGGTCGCGGGCCTATCATAAACGCCTGCATTAATAGAGAGGGGTGAGCGTCCGATAGCCCCCGAATTTGTGTGGTAAAGCAATTCACAAAATGGGAGAGGGGCTTGTCCTCCCTCTGGTTGAGTCCGAGGAGTAGAGCAACATATGGCTTCGGCCAGGCATAGGCCAGGAAGTTGAGCTCGAAGTCCCTGGCGAGCTGATCAAAGGAGGTGATCGTCCCGGTCTTCAGGCCGCTGTACCATGCACGAGCCGACCCCTCAAAGTCGTCGGAAACGCCCTGCACATCAAGGCATCAGAGGTTCCATACAGCGCCATTTGGGCGTGAAAAGCAGCCACGTGGTCGGCCGGATCGGTGGCGCCATCATATGCGTCCAGAGAGGGGAGCCGAAAGTTGGGGGGAACTATTTGATCTTGTATTTCAGGTGCGAACGGGGATCCCTGGTGTGTGTCCGCCACGAGTTCTCCCTTCGTCCAGCAAACCTCCGCCTGCACTTCATCAAGTCGCTGACTAACGAAGCGCAGCTGGGCTCGCAGGGAGTCCGTTGAATTCAAGGATAACGCCTCGGGCTCTAGATGACCCCTCGGGTTTGTCGCTACTGGGTCCTCGAGTGGGGCCGACCGATCCCGAGGCGATGTAGGGAGCTCGGGGAGTGGTGCGTGAGCCCGGGTAGACGGCTCCTGTTGCCGCAGCGGTTGGGTCATGGGTGGGTGCGTCGGATGAGAAACGAGTGAGATGATGGTTTGTACCACATCCGTCAACGTTCGAACTCGATAAGCGAGGTTCTGAAAGGCCTCGAACGATACAGGCGATGGGACGGTGGGGGCACTTTCAGGCGGGGAGAAACCCGGGTCGTTGAACAATCGCCAGTAGTGCTTCGATGTTGTGGCGGGGCGTTCATCTCGGGGTTCACCCCGTGGAGGATATTCCCCCGGTGTGCCGATCGGGCGCGACCCCTCGGCTGCATGCTCATCTGGGTTGAGCTGCTGATCCCTCGACATTTGGGCCCTCCTTCTAGCGCCAAAAATGTTGGGGTAAACAACTTTATGCCGTGACCTCGGGGTCGACACGGCTTGGTTAGGGTCCGAATGGCGGGAATCCTGCCCGGAGTCCCTCGGGGGTTGTTGACGTGGCCGGTTGCACGCGTCGGGGTGCATGAGGGAGGTGCGTCGGGTTGTCTCCAGGAAGGGGTTCCTCTCCTCTACGTCCTGGGGAAGTCGCTCCGTCTCCTCACCTGCGCACAGGTCGGGTCGGTAGCTCGGCCCGACCCCTCCAACGATCAAGTAAGTGGCGGAAAATAAAGTGGTATTTATTTTGTTCCCTCCTCTTTTTCTCTGGCGCGGGGAGTTTTTATAGGGAAGCTTACTGTTTCTGATGTGCCTGTTTTTCGGGGGTTGGGTCGTACCTCTGATGGCGCCCGACACCGTTGCTGGTGTTGCTTGAAGAACCGGGTTGCCGCAGGGCATGGGCGTGCCTCGGTCGTCATTCTGGTCTGCCTCGGCCGAGTGTGTTAGGTCTTAAGCGATGAAGTCATCGCCTAAGAGTGGGTGACGTCAGCGCACATCGCGTCATCATTTATTGTCCTCATCAGGTGGAGTGTCATTCGGGTGCGGCTGACGTCGCTACGCGTCATACCGCCATTATTATGCTTATCAGCCATTATTACCCTCATCACTAAGGGCTCAACTTTAACCCATTTGGTGAAATAATCTACCTTGACAATAAGAAACGTTTGTTGTTCCGAAGCAAGAGAGAAAAGGCCAAGGAGGTACATCCCCCATTGCACAAAACGCCATGCACAATCTATCGAAGTCAGGGGCACCGTAGGCTGGTGATGCACCCAAGCATGCTTCTAACATTGTAGACATTGTTGCACATAGGCGATGGTATCCCATCACATGGTCAACCAGTAGTAGCCTTAAAGGCTAAAGTTTGGCCATTGATATGCTCCCCGCAGATCCCCTCATGGACCTCGGCCAAAACTGTTTGAGCTTCTTCGGGATCTAGGCACCGAAGTAGGGGTTTGCTGAAGGATCTTCGGTAGAGTTGGTCATTAATTTCATAGTACCACGCCTACATGCGTTTGAGTCGTCGGGAGGTGGTGCGATCGGTTGGCAGCGTCTCGTCCCTCTTATAGCGGAGAATCTCTTCTATCTAGTTCGAAGTGACTTCGGTTGCAGTGACATCCTCGGTCGTGATGGTCCGAAAGGGGAACTTTTTGACCTCCAAAGGGAATTCTTCTGTTCCTTATCCTGAGGTAAGTTTTGCTAGTGCGTCTGCTTATGTGTTCTTCGCCCTAGGCACTCTTGTTATTGCGAAGTGTTAGAAGCGGTCAGTGAAGACTTTGATATTTTGCCATAGTTGTGTTCCGAGCTTCATAGTTTCCGCTGACGTGGCTGACCACCAGTTGTGAGTCAGTGAAGACTTTGATATTTGTCACTCATAGTTCCAAGGTTAGCCGGAGCCCGGACAGGAGGGCTTCAAACTCGGCCTTATTGTTGGTAGCTTTAAATCCAAAGCGCAGCGCATGTTCAAACAGTTGGTTGTCTGACCCTTTTAAGACAAGCCTAGCTCCTCCTTGTTTTGCGTTAGTCAACCCATCCACATATAGAGTCCATCTTTGTTCGGCATCTTTGCGTGCGTTGTCTTGGGTTGGGTTAGGTTGGGGGGGGGGGGCTCAGCTCCGAGATGAAACCAACAATTGATTGAGCTTTGATGGCGGTCCTCAGGGGGTATTAAATGTCAAATTCTCTGAGCTCTACCGACCATTTGAGCATTCATCTTGATACATCAAACTTGGACAAGACTTGGCATAGCGGTTGATCAGTCACCACCTTTATCGTGTGGGCTTGAAAGTAGGGGCATAGATTTCGGGCTGCCTGCACCAGAGCCAATGCCAATTTCTCGATCAGTTGGTATCACTCCTCGGGCCCATTCAAGACATGGCTGACATAATAAATTGGTCATTGTGTCCCTGTATTATCTCGAACCAAGACGGAACTAACTGTGTGTTCGGACGCCACAAGGTAGAGGCTGAGGGGTTCACCCAGGATGGTGGAGGCGAGCTGGGGTAGCCAAGCGAGATGTTCCTTGAGCTTCCCAAAGGCTTCCTCGCTTTCCGAAGTCCACTATAAGTCCTTGGGATATCTTAGAGCTCGGAAGAAAGGCAAACAATTATCCCCTGATCGGGACAGAAATCGAGTGAGGGTGGCTAGCCTTCCTGTAAGGCGTTGCACCTCATTAGCTGAGTAGGGAGGTAGCATATCAATTATAGCTCGAACTTTTTTGGGGTTTGCATTTATCCCCCACTGGTGAATGATGAAGCCGAGGAACTTGCCAGAATTGACTCTGAAGGTGCACTTAGTGGGGTTGAGATGTATGCTGAACTTTTTGAGCATTTGGAACGTCTCAGCCAGGTCTGCCAGATGGGTGCAGGTGAGCTTGCTTTTCATGATCATGTCATCGACGTATACCTCCATGTTCCTCCCGATCTGGTGCTTGAACATTTTGTTGATCGTCCTTTGGTACATCGCTCCAACATTCTTTAGTTCAAAGGGCATGACCTTGTAATAGTAGACTCCTCGGTCGGTGATGAAGGCAGTGTGCTCTCGATCTTCGTGAGCCATTTTGATTTGGTCGTACCATGAGAAAGCAACCATGAATGTGAGGAGCTCATTCCCCGACATTACGTCCACCAATTGGCCTATCCTTGCCAGCGGGTAGCAATCTTTCGGGCATGCTCAGTTAAGATCAGTGTAGTCAACGCATATCCTCTAGCTTCTATTATATTTTTTGACAAAAACTACATTAGATAGCCATTGGGGATAATTTGCCTTGGCTATGAACACTACTTCTAACAGATGATCTACTTCATCGTTGACTGCTCTTTATCGGTTGAGGGCAAACTTCTGAGGCCTCTGCTTCATCGGTTACACTTGGGGGCAAACATTTAGGTGGTGCTGTGCGACCTTCGGATCAATACTCGGCATGTCTCTCGGCAACCAAGCGAAGATGTCTACGTTTTTTGTCAAGAAGTCAATGAGTTGGACTTGTTCCTTCTCTGGGAGCTTGGACCCGACCTTCACAACTTTGTCTGGCCAACTTTTGTTAAGGGGAACCACCAATATCTGCTCGGTCAGCTTAGGACAAAGTTGCAACTTGGCAGCATCTTAGGGGTTGGACATGGATGGCTCTAGTTTCAGCTTCTTAGGCAGCATGACAACTGCCAGATAGCATTTCTTTGACTTCCGAGGATCGCTCTTTACTTCTCCAATCCCAGCGCGAGTTGAAAATTTCACTGCCTGTTGATAAGTGGATAGGATCGCTCTTTACTATCTCTCATCTTGTTGAGGGTTGGGCACCCTAAGATGATGTTGTACGCTGAGGGGAGTCTGACCACCATGAAAGTAACCATCACAGTCTTGGACCTTGGCTCCTTGTTGATGGTGACCTATAGGGTGGTAGTGCCGAGGGGCGAGATAGAATCTCCAATGAACTCGGTAAGAGCCGAGGTCATAGGGGTGAGGTCTCTTCTGGTCAAGTCGAGCTTTTGGAAGGCGTCGAAGTGCAGGACTTCGACCGAGCTTCCGGTCTACCATTATCCTTTTGACTCGAGCGTTGGGAATCGTGACCGAGATCACCAGGGCATCATCATGGTTAAGGTGCTCAACTTCCCCCACTGGAAAGGTGATCTCGGGCCCATCCTGTTGCCAGGGATGCTTTTCCATGGTTGCTCATGTGTAGGCTTTTCGCCCTAACGTGCTATCTCCCCCGAAAGCTGGACTGTCGATGATGATATCGATCTATTGTTCAACGGGGCCCGGGGGGTGTGGGGAAGATTCCCGTTGCTTCTTAATGTAGCGTCTGAGATGCCTTCTGTGAATGAGCTCCTCGATTTGGATTTTTAGGTCGTGGCATGTTGGGAAATCTAGGGGGTGATATCATATGCGTAGCGGAAGAACATTAAAAATAAAATCTCTAATTTTCCAAAGATGTGCTTGTCGTCGTGCGAAGATTAGTGCGCAAAATATAAAATTTGTATATTAAAGATTATATTACCTAGGGAGATATTAGGACTCTAGCTCAGAGAGTCCTAATTGAGTTTCATTAAAAGGGGCATTCATGTAAAACCTACATAGTCGACCCCTATTAAAGAGGTGAAAAGACCAGCTAAGGTTAGGATTAGTTTGGAGGTTGCTTCTTAGAGAAGTATTATGAGTTGGTTATAAGTATGAGTTTTGAGTAGGAGTCCTATTAGGAGTTAGGGTTTAGAAACCCTATAAATAGTCATGTATTCATCCTCTTTTGAGAAGGAATAAATGAATCTTTTTAGCAGCCTTTGAGCAGTAACCTGGAGGAAGGAACCCCTATAGAGTTCCAAGGAGGTCGATCTCCTAAAGAGATCAACCCCAAGCTTAGAATCCGTAAGGGTTCTTACACTTGGTATCATAGCAACGTTTTTGGCATCTCGCTGCCCTTCCATAGCCATCCATCAGCCCTCCACAGCCGCCTAAAGTAATTCCCACAATTACTTAAAAGATCGTCACCGAATTCCATTGTCATCTTCACCACTGCAGATCATCCTTTGATCTCCTTGTGAATTGCAACAGGTTCTGGTTTCCTACCTTAATGTTGTTATAATTTAGTTATCCTTATTCAAAAATCTAAAAAAAAAATTGTTCCTATATTGCTGCATAAACTTTTCATCGTAAAGTTTTCATCTCTACGATGAAAGATGCACTACAGAATTCCAACCGCATAACAAAGTTTGTTTGATCTTGCTACTACGTTTTTTCTATCCAAATCTTTACGAATTTTTTACGACACTTCATAATAGCAGATTTCCCTTTGGTTTCATAAAAAAATTCTCAATACCACTGACTTTTTAAGTCCAAACTACTACACTTTATACGTAAAAATCTACTGAAGTACCTTTCTGTGATCCTCAATTATTTCGAACCTTCCACCACCCCGTGTCATTAACCCATTAACAAAAAAAAGATAGGGACATCTCTGACCTACAGGCATATGCTATGGCTTCTCAAGATCCAATTGATGCCAAGTTTGAAGCATTAGAATCTCGGATTGAATCGTAGCTTGAATCGCGCTTGGAGGAAAAATTGTGCACATTATTTGCAGAATTCAGAATTAGACAACCACAAAGTTTAACCAAATTTCAGCAAAAAGAGAGTTCAGAGAGGCCTCCAGAGAAGGAGGGACAGCCCTCAGACATGCTTCAGTCACGCATGAGGGTGGACTTCTCGTGATGAGAAGAAGAAGACCCGGTGGGATGGATTTCACATGTCGAAAGCCCCGACGGGGTGGATTTCGTGCGCCGAATGTTACTTTTGCTACTACCGAATGACGGATGATGCTATGGTGGAAATTACTGTCATCCATCTTGAAGGAGATGCTATTCAATGGTACAATTAGCTAGAATACAATCATGGGGCCTACGGAATCATTTTGGACAAACCTCTACGATTCAAGTGCACCAAACTAGGTTTGAGAAGCTATCCTACCTTGCTCGTGATTGGACTGATCATCAATTGTTAGGAACATTCATCGAAGGACTCAAGCCAGAGATAAAAGGGGAGGTTAAGGCGCGACA
Source organism: Musa itinerans (assembly GCA_001649415.1). Taxonomy (NCBI): domain Eukaryota; kingdom Viridiplantae; phylum Streptophyta; class Magnoliopsida; order Zingiberales; family Musaceae; genus Musa; species Musa itinerans. Next base: position 55,820 of record LVTN01001420.1, read on the forward strand.
GCCCCGTACCGTGACAATTATGATTTCTTTCGCCCGAATACAAGAAGAACGGCTCAACCAAGATGCTCGGAGGATGAGAACCTCTCCTAGGCCTGTGGTATATAAACCTCCTTCTGCTCCCAGTCGTCCTTCGCTGCCAAAAAGATTGACAAGAGAATAACTACGTGATCGATCAGCAAAGGGTCTTTGTTGGCATTGCGACGAGCCGTGGAAACGTGATCATCGCTGCAAAAGGGGTCGTCTCCTACTGATTGAACCTCTTGAAGACATGGAGGAGGAGGTCTAGGAGCATGAGGAAGAGGTTGCGGATGAAGAACAACAATCGGTTTATATTATGATGCATGCCCTTGTTGGTTACGTGAACCCGTAAACGATGAAAGTGGGAGGACTTCTGAAGCAACAACTTATCACCGTTCTTATTAATACCGGGAGCACTAATAATTTTATGAACAACAAGGTTGCTGTCCGGATGGCCTTACCTATCAAGAATTGCAGTAGGTTTGATGTTAAGGTCACCGACGGACGAATTTTGAAGTGTGATCATAGGTGCCCGTGGTGAAACTGTTGCTACAGGAACAAGAGATAATTGCAGATTTCTTCCTCCTCCCTCTTGATGATTATGAGGCCGTGCTCGGCATCAAATGGCTGATGTCATTAGGTGATGTTTCCTGGAACTTTGTGAAACTAATTATGAAATTTTATAGTAAGAGGAAACAAGTGATACTACGTGGGAAACATGGGGGCGATGTAACGATGATTTGCACACAACAAATGGAGAAGGTTTTGCACAAAGCATGTAGCGGCTTTTTGGTATAACTTGAGCAGCAAACTAAGGGAGAGCCAATATAATTTGAAGATCTAAACCTACTTCCTTTGCTTGCTAAATTTTCAGATATATTTAAAGATCTAAACCTACCTCCTACCCGTCGGCATGATCATTGTATACCGATTCTTCTGGGCAAACCTCCAACAAATATTCGGCCATATCAGTATCCACATATCCAGAAGGATGAAATAGAAAGGATTGTAAAAGAGATACTCAAAACATGAGTTATTCGGCCAAGTTGCAACCCTTACTCTTCACCAGTGCTCCTCGTACGAAAGAAGGACGGAACATGGCGAATGTGCATTGATTACCGAGCTTTCAATGACATAACTGTCAAGAACAAATACCCTATTCCAGTAGTAGATGAATTGCTTGATGAATTAAAGAGAGTACAAGTCTTCACAAAGCTGGACCTTTGATTTGGGTATCATTAAATACGAGTGTCCGAAGAAGACATACAAAAAATCGCCTTTCGAATACACAACGGCCACTACGAATTTTTGGTAATGCCCTTTGGTCTCACCAATGCTCCCTCCACCTTCCAGAGCCTTATGAATGATATTTTTTGAAATTATATTTGTAAGTTTATGCTAGTTTTTTTCGATGATATCCTTATTTACAACATTTCTCTTGAAAGTCATTTTCAGCACTTACGACTTGTTTTGATGATTTTGCGAGAACATGTTCTTTTTGTCAAAAATCGAAGTGCAGTTTTCTTCAACAGAAGGTGGAATATCTTGGGTATATCATATCAGAGGAAGGTGTGGCAGTGGACCCCTCCAAAGTTAAAGCAATGCAGAACTGGCCGACCTCGAGGAACATAAAATCAGTATGCGGCTTTCTCGGTTTAATAGGCTACTACCGCAAGTTCATGAAAAACTATGGAAAGATTAGTGCACTCCTTACTTCTTTGCTGAAAAAAGATGCTTTCCAATGGTCAAACAAAGCCACCACCGCATTCGATGAACTTAAAGCTGCAATGACGACAACATTTGTACTAGCGCTACCCAACTTCGGCAAGACTTTTATTATTGAAGTCAATGCCTTCGGAGTCAGAATTGGTGCTGTACTAATGCAAGATGGCTGCCCCCTTGCTTATATTAGTAAGATATTATCTCCTTCCCATCTCAGGATGACTATTTACGATAAGGAAATGCTCACGATTGTGCATGTGGTGACCAAATGGAGACCGTACTTGATTGGGTGACGCTTTCAAATCAAGACCGACCATAAAAGCCTAAAATATTTCTTAGAGCAAAAGATATCTTCTCCCGAGCAACAAAAATAGGTAACAAAGCTTCTTAGATATAATTATGAAATAACTTACAAAAAGGGGAAAGAGAATGTTGTTACATATGCGCTTTTATGGCTACCCGAGCAAGCTGAATTTTTGATCGTTTCACGTCTGACCAGCGAATTCCTTAAGGATATTAAGAGGGAATGGTAGGAAGATCCGGAGACCAATAAGATCACAAAAAAATTGGAGGAAACACCAAGTTTCATGGCTCATTACAGTTGGGACTCAAAAAAATTGTGCTATAAAGGACGCATTGTGCTTGTGCTAAATTATACTTGCATAAAGACCATCCTTCAAGAGATGCATTCCACACCTGTGACCAAGCACTCCGGGTTCCTTAGAACCTATAAGAGAATTAAGTAAAATTTTTATTAAGTAGGGATGAAAAATATTATTACTAAATTTGTGGCACAATGTGATGTATGTCAACGACATAAGGCGAGACAGTGGCAAGTCCCGAAAAGCTACAACCTTTACCCGTCCCGGACTCAATATGGACTAATATATCAATGGGCTTTATCGAAGGGCTTCCCTCATTATAAGGAAAATGTACAATTCTTGTCGTGGTTGATTGCATTACAAAGTATGCTCACTTTTGCACTATTCATAATCCCTACACTGCTTCTAGTATTACTCGAATCTTTATGGAGAATATTATAAAATTATATAGGATGCCGAGATCTATTGTAAGTGATCGTGATAGGGTCTTCACGAGTAGATTTTGAATAGAGTTATTCCAAATGCAGGGCACTAAATTAAAAATGAGTACGACGTATCACCCACAAACCAACGGTCAGACTGAAGTGGTGAACAAGTGCTTGGAGACATACCTCAAATGCTTCACCAGTGACCAACTAAAAGAGTAGATAAAGTGGCTTCTCTGGGCCGAGTGGTAGTATAATACAACTTATCATTCATCCACAAATTGTACACCCTATGAGGCTATGTATAGCCGACCTCCCCCTGTGATCCCAAAATATGTGTTGGGCGCCTCTAAAGTAGAACAAGTAGTAGGGAACTATAGGACAGATACAAAATGCTGAAGTTGCTAAAAGATAATCTCACTACAACTCAAGCAAGGATGAAACAACAATATGATCAACACAAAGGCAAAAGAGAATTTTCAGTAGGAGATTGGGTCTTCCTACAACTCCAGCCATATAAACAAACATAAATCCAGACCAGAGCATCTATGAAGCTTTCACCTCGGTTCTATAAACCCTACTAAATTTTGGAGCACATCGAAAAGGTAGCATACAGATTGGACTTACCTGCTAGCTCTCAAATTCATCCAGTCTTCTATGTGTTATGTTAAAAGCTCAAGCTGGGACAAAATGAGATAGCCTAAAGCCATCTACCAAATGTAACTATCCAAGGAGAACTCCAGACCTAACCGAGTGTCATTATTGATCAACGGATCGTAACTCGACGATGATGACCCACTACTAAAGTGCTAATACAGTGGGCGAACCTACTAGTAGAAGATGCCACTTGAGAGAAATATGACGGCTTAAAGATCAAATTCTCAGAATTCATGGATCGTCAGCCTCAAGGACAAGGCTGATTTGAAGAGGGCGGGTCTGTTAGGACTCTAGCTAGGAGAGTCCTAATTGAGTTTCATTGAAAGGGGCATTCATGTAAAACCGACCTAGTCGACCCTTATTAAAGATGTAAAGAGGCCGGCTAAGGTTAGGATTAGTTTGGAGGTTGCTTCTTAGAGAAGCATTAGGAGTTAGTTAGAAGTAGGAGTCTTGAGTATGAGTCATATTAGGAGTTGGTTAGAAGTAGAAGTCTTGAGTATGAGTCCTATTAGGAGTTGAGGTTTAGAAGCTCTATAAATAGTCATGTATTTATCATCTTTTGAGAAGAAATAGATGAATCTTTTTAATAGTCTTTGAGCAGTAACTTGGAGGAAGGAACCCCTATAGAGTTCCAAGGAGGCCGATCCCCTAAAGAGATTAACCCCAAGCTTAGAATACATAAGGGTTCTAATAGGAGATCATATATCCCTGAATCCCTACAAATCTTTAGGAGAGGATAAAGGAAGTCAAGCGCACTCCTCTCTAGCGATGATCCACACAGTAGGGCTGCGATAATGCTCCTTAAAACTCCAAGCCTACTATCTGAGGAGGAGGAGAAGGGAAGGAGAATAAGAGAGGCAACCCAAAAAGGCTCTAGCCTATGAACCATTGGTTCCTTCCTATTTATAGAGGTCTTTTATCAACATAACCATAATGGATCTAGCTCTATTGGGTATTGAATCTCTATCTAACTACATAAGCCTCTTAGATTAGTAGATCTCTATCCAATAATATCTCATTGGCTCTTATTGGATCTCATCCATGGGATCTAATAATTCAGGGACTTATTAGATGTCCAATAAGATAGGGGCTCTGGCGGGTATCTCATATCCGAACCTCTACTCATCGTAATGCCCACCATATGTGTGTGACCCTCTAGGCCCAATATCGAGATAGCCGTGAGTCATACCTATTAGAACTCCTTCTGACTTAATGAATTATTATCTCCATAATAATTCACTCGACTCATCGATTACGGACGTACTATGCCACTATGTCATAGTCCCGAAATGATACAGGGGAATCCAATCCATTGGATCTGTCTATACAGTTACTGTGTACCTATAGTCCTTTATCCATTTAATATCCCAAAGACCATATACCGGGTATGGTATTGTCAGACTCATATGGTTTCTACTCGAGTCTCACTCTAATCGGATTCTCTCGGAGAACTCTTTCTCTCTCAATCTGAATGACTATGGCTAGAGATTTGTTTGAGTAAAAACACATGGAATATTATTCTTATGACACCGAGGGTGGATGATCCTCTATCGATACTCAATAGTCCTCGTAAGGTTGGCTACCACTCCCGATGACTGGTTGTGCTAGATCTGGAACCTCAAGACCTATAAGTTTGGTATCAAAGAATGGAGTACTCATACAGGACATCCTTGGTGTCTCAAGTCTAAGGACCAGATACACCACTGGGACTACAGAATCGTTGTCTGATAATAAGGCATCATCAACCATCCAGCATTCCATAGGCGGATTAATCAGTGAACTCATTCTCCAATGAGCATCTATACTATATCCCTAGTATCCCCACACGAGCAGCAATGAGACCAGCCACATCCATCATATCGACGGGTATACAACACACTAGTCTGTCCTGTTATCTTGATGTCCCTCTCGAGTAACCTCTGACCGAGATTATTTAGGATTTGTGTTTAAAGGTGAATCGGTCTCATTATCATGATCTCAACATAATCTGATTCCTATTACATAGATCCATAGACATCATAATATATTCAAGCAACAGACAATATAAAGTGATAAAATGTCAAATAATAATAACAAGAAAAAAGACTACGTGATAAGTCATACGTGTCATCACTCATGTGATTTGCTTGTAGGGCATCTATGACTAGCATAGCATTCCTTAATGTTATGGTCGTAGTCACGGTGGAAGCGACAATACATGGAGTGATCTCTTAGCTCGCACGGAGTCTTCATCAGGTTGGGCGCCCTCAAGAGATCCCTCTCTCTGATCTAGAGGAAGATCTTTGTTTTGGATGAACTCAAGGTAGGAGAGGTGGCCTTGGAAGCAGCAGCTTCGGTCGATCGAGCCTTCTCCTTGACGAGCCCGAGGGCTGCCCTCGAGATTGTACAGCATAAGGCCTTTTGTACTCTTCATGCTTTTCCACCACTAGGGCCTCAACGGTAACGTACTGGTTTGCACGTTGGAGCATCTCGAGGACGGTTGCCACCGGCTGCTCGATCAGTGACCAAAAGAATCTGGACAGTTGTAGGCCCATCAAGAATGCTTGCATGATCAGTAAGGGGTGGGCGTCTAGGACTCCTTGGATTTCGACGGTGAAGCAGGCGATGAAGTGAAAGAGGGGTTCGTCGCCCTTCTAACTTAGGTCGAGGAGCATGGTTGCGGATGGTTTTGGTTGTGCACTGATTAGGAAATTGAGCTTGAATTCTCTTGTGAGCTGGTCAAAAGATGAGACCGAGGTTGGCTTGAGTCGGGTGTACCATATTTGAGCTGAACCCCGTAGAGTGGTTGGGAACGCTTGACACATTAGGGCATTAGATATACTGTATAGGGTCATCTGAGCCTGAAAGGTAGAGTGACATGTTCTGTCGGGTCAGAGCCACCGTCGTAAGCTTCGAGCGTGGGGAGGCAGAATTTCAACGGTATTGGTTTGTCCTGAATTTCTTGTACGAAAGGGGACCTGATAGAACCCTAGTAGATTCTAAACTTGGGGTTGATCTCTTTAGGGGATCGGCCTCCTTGGAACTCTATAGGGGTTCCTCCCTCCAAGTTGCTGCTCAAAGGCTGCAGAAAAGATTCATCTATTGCCTATCAAAAGAGGAGGAATACATGGCTATTTATAGCACTTCTAAACCCTAACTCCTAATAGGACTCATACTCAAGACTCTTACTTCTAACCAACTCATAATAGGACTCATACTTAAGACTCTTACTTTTAACCAACTCCTAATAGGACTCCTACTCAAGACTCTTACTTCTAACCAACTCCTAATAAGACTCCTACTCAAGACTCTTACTTCTAACCAACTCCTAATAAGACTCCTACTCAAGACTCTTACTTCTAACCAACTCCTAATAAGACTCCTACTCAAGACTCTTACTTCTAACCAACTCCTAATAAGACTCCTACTCAAGACTCTTACTTCTAACCAACTCCTAATAAGACTCCTACTCAAGACTCTTACTTCTAACCAACTCCTAATAAGACTCCTACTCAAGACTCTTACTTCTAACCAACTCCTAATAAGACTCCTACTCAAGACTCTTACTTCTAACCAACTCCTAATAAGACTCCTACTCAAGACTCTTACTTCTAACCAACTCCTAATAAGACTCCTACTCAAGACTCTTACTTCTAACCAACTCCTAATAAGACTCCTACTCAAGACTCTTACTTCTAACCAACTCCTAATAAGACTCCTACTCAAGACTCTTACTTCTAACCAACTCCTAATAAGACTCCTACTCAAGACTCTTACTTCTAACCAACTCCTAATAAGACTCCTACTCAAGACTCTTACTTCTAACCAACTCCTAATAAGACTCCTACTCAAGACTCTTACTTCTAACCAACTCCTAATAAGACTCCTACTCAAGACTCTTACTTCTAACCAACTCCTAATAAGACTCCTACTCAAGACTCTTACTTCTAACCAACTCCTAATAAGACTCCTACTCAAGACTCTTACTTCTAACCAACTCCTAATATGACTCCTACTTAAGACTCCTATTCCTTTACAACTCCTATTTCTTCTCTAAGAAACAACTTCCTAACCCTAGTCAACCTCTTCACGTCTTTAATAGGGGTCGGCTTAGGTAGGTTTTACATGAATATCCTTCTCAATTAGGACTCTCCTAGCTAGAGTCCTAATAGGACCCTGTTGAGGAGGCTTCCCCGAGCTCTCATTTGGACTTGTGGAACTCCTTCTAGACCTCATCCAACCGTTGATTGGCCAAGTGCAGCTGAGCTCGGAGAGAGTCCATCGAGTCAGATGATAGTGTCGAGCTCGGGGGAGCTTAGGGTGGTGCGTCAAGGGCCTGGGGCACTATGCTCTATGTGGGCCTCGAGTTCCCAGATTGCTCCTCGGGCAACAAATTGACGTTTGTTGCTCTAGGTTGCTGAGGGGCCGAAGATGACACTCGGGGTTCGGTGGCAGGCGTTGGCGGGTCCCATGGCGATAGTGATGGTTGGGACAATGCCGACTATTGGGCGAGCTAGGGGACAGGGGGATGATAGCCTGCATCATCCTCGCTAAGGTTTGGACTTGGTGTGTGAGGCTAAGGAACGCCTCGATTGAGATAGTAGGTTGCCCCATGGTGGTCCCGGGAGGCGATAGCCCAGGATCATTGAACAACCGCCAATAGCGGCCTAGGGTCACGATCGAGGTGTTTTCTTCTAGACTCGAAGGAAGCAGGGGCTGTCCTTCAAATCTAAAGGTCGAGTGTGGCTCTTCTCTAGGACGCTCTCCTAGGTTATTTAGCTGGGGGCATTCTTGTGACATCGGGCCCTCCTTCTAGCACAAAAAATATTGGTAAATTTTTACGTCATGGTCGAAATGTCAGCACAACTCAGTCCAATCCTGGATGCGTAAGGTTACCCATATGGAAGCTTGGGTGGAAGAAGTGAGCGTTAGGTTAGGTTGAGCTATGGGCCTCATCGCTTGTTGCTTCGTGGCCGAGCTCCTGTACTCAGGCTAAGGTCGGGAGCGAGATTTCCCGACTCAACCCCTCTCAGGCCAAGCTTAAGTTAGAGTGAGAATAAGAGAGAGTTGGGTGTTCGAAGTCTCCTCTCATTGGTTAGAGGGTTGACTTTTATACATACGATTGAGCAGTCGGTCATACGCAGTCATTTAATGGCTGCCGACTCCTCGAGAGAATGGTTTGTACTCTATAGACGAGTGTCGACTGACCCGTATGGGTCAACGTCGTCCCGAGTTTTGCGAAATCGCTCTGGGGTGTCCGGCGTCGTGTGGCACCGCTCGGGTCGACATCGTCTCGAGTTTTGCGAAACAACTTTGGGGTATTCGATGTCGACTTGTACAACACCGAATAATGCAAAGGTCACGTGATCGCCTCGTTCGACTCTGAGGTATCACTATTTATCAGTTCAAAGATTATTTATATGCTACCATGGATGATGCCAAAATGTATTATATCAAACTAACATGTTGTTACACGGACCAAAACTTGACCACAGGATGTGTATTTCCCAGGGGAAACAAAAGCTGCAACTGAGCACGTACAGCTGGCCCCACCCGTGCGTCCTCTGCTGTACCAACAACAGCGAGAGGGTTGGAGGACACAAGTAATCTTTAGTTATGGGGGAAAAGTAGGAAACATTCAATTCCATGGTTAAAAGATGGGAATTTATACTAGAGTTGAAGACATCCTCTGTGAGTCGGATTGGATCATCACCAAATACGTATATCACACATCGCGCTAAATGAAAGTTGTACTGAAGATCTACCATAGCATGCATGAAGAAGAGAGTGGAGAGCATTTGACTGGCTAAGACAATTTTTTCTCCTTTTTTTGTTTTCTTTTTGCCGGAGATGTGTACAAGAGCTAAGACATCAAGGATAACAAGTTCTCTATCGACTGCCAAAAAAAAGGGATTGAAACTATAACCCCCCAAGGAAAAAGAGAAGAAAGAAGAAGATTTTGAGCCATCATCATCATTAATTACTCTGAATCACTATCTAAGCTCTCCATTGCCTTCAATCCAGCTCTCTTCTGCACGCACCAAAACCAGCTATCATTAGCATTAGAGCCACCACCGTAAACCAAAAAAAATCACTTGCCTTGAAGAACAACTCAGGTCCCCATAAGAAAAAAAAGTCAAAAAGGAATGACAAAGAGGAGGGAGGGGGGGGGCATCTTAATTGAGCCCATCAATGCAGCCACCCCCACTCACCAGCCATCACCAACTATCATTATTATGTTTTCAAACCAAACAGTCAAAAAAGAAGAGGTACGGGAAGACATGAACTGTGTTGTACATTGGAGGTAGAGATAGATGGTTGAGGGAAACAAGTTACCTTCTTCACACTTTTCTTCTCCCTCACTTCGTATCTCCCTCTTGTCAAGTCCGAAAGCCACATCCCTGGAAAACAGTACTGAACACACCAAAGCCCACATCACAATCCCAAACGATTAAGACTTTAGTTTGTTTTATATAGTTTCTGTGGATCAAGAAAGAAAGAGATAATAAGCCATACAAAAAAAAAAAAAAAAAGACAATTCTAATGAGGCTAAAGGAATAATCTCATACATTAGTGTGATGTATGAGATTATGGATGGATGGATTGATGGAGAAAGAGAAGAATATTAGACCTGGAGGGCTTTTTCGATGTTCTTGGCCCTCTTCTTGGGCCTGTGGGGTAGCTTAGTCCCCTTCATGGCAAGGAAGTCATCCTCTTTCTCCTTCCTGGAGAGGGATACATAAATCCTCGGCCACTCGAACTTATCCAGATTCAGCTTCTCACCCGCCGTCATGGTGCCGCCGCCACCCGTTTCTCGGTCCGGTGCCCGCTTCGACTGTTCTGGATTCGCAGAAACATCAGCTGCTGTGCAGCCGTTCAGGGTGGCCTTGGCTGAAGCCTTACGAGACTTCTCCGGTGGGGATGCTGGGCATCGCCTCTCAGTACGAGTCAGGCCGCTCGATGAATCCTCGGTGCCTCTGATCATGGGGAGATGGCGGACAAAAAAAAAAAAGAGGGGTTTAGAAGAAAGCAAAGCAAGCAAGCTGAGTCGAAGAGGGCAAAGAACCTGCGAGCCTACTATTAACTTTAGATGCCACTCAAAATGAGATGTAAAGCAGTATTTATAACCTACAAAGCCACACATACAGGTTTACTTACTGCCTTGTTGAATCCAGCCCAAAACACAAACAAAAAAAGTAGTAGAAGCTCTTAAAAGACAATACATTCTCAAACATCAAAAGAGCAAAGCTAACTGATAACATGTCTCTCAAAAACAACGACGAAACAAAAACAATGCCAAGATAAAGGGACAGAGATGCATCATGGTGGGTCACCAAAGCCAATCTCCCTGTACAATAAAGGGCAACTTGGAGGTAGTCATGATGTAAACCGAACGACAGAGAAAAGGATAGAATGCGCTTATCTTGTTAGGACACAAATGGAGAAAAAGGAGAGACGACAGAATTAGAGTTCATTTGTTTAGATGATTAACACAAATGGACGCAGGAAAGTGTTCCATAAAATTGCTTAATCAAAGGAAGCTAGTATGCTTTTTTATCTTGTTCGGACAGGGCTTGTAGCTGTACCACAAAGGATCAAAGCCTTGCAACTGCGTCCACAAAAAAGCAACATCAGCTAACATGGAAGAAATTAACAGCTTTATAAAAAGACGGCCACAGATTCTTACAAATTTCCAGTCACTTCACACCAAAAGGGAAATCTTTATCTTCTATCTGACAATATTACACGAGTTTTAAGAAACATTTCCTGGCGAAACCACCAAAACAGAGGCCGCTCTCTCAACATGGAGATATGGACACAAAATAGTGGACAGAAGTGAAATAAAAGATTGAAACTTTTTTATACATAAACTATAAAATTAAGATACAGAAGCGCTAAAATAAATTAAAGATGTGATTTTCTTTGTTTTTTTTACTTCACTTTGTATTCAGAAATAGGTCGAAAGAGTAGCAAAAACATGAGCAGTAGAAAAGGAAGAGGGGGAAGGGAAGACTAAGATCGAAGAATATGATAAGAAACCACATGCCTGGTGATCAGAGGACGGTGGTTGGCGCCCCTCGAAAACGAGCCACAGGACGGAGGGGGCATCACCGTGGCCGCCGATCTCCGCTGTATTTTGTGCCTCGAGTGGGCGGCGGACTCGTCCCCCGCCGCCCGGCCCTCCGCCCTCGAGCCGCGGGACCTCTTGTTGTGCCCCCACTGGAGCAGGACGTCGCCGCCTCCGTCAGGGCTCAGCCCGTTTACCTCACGATGGTAGTGGTGGTCCTGAGCCTTCGCCACCGTAGCAGTGGAGGAGGAGGGCGGCCGGTCGCTGGACCGCGCCGGTGACGAATCCGAGGGGAAGGAGCAGGGTTGGTCTCGTGGTGGGGAGGGATTGGCCGATCCTGACGCGGATCGCGCCAGTAGAGATGGCTTTCCTTCGGAAGTGTAGTCGAGAACCGCATCGTGTTCCTTGCAGGGTCTCAGGCAGGGTTTCCTTCCATTACCGAGGGGAAGCACATCCGGAATCACTCTCTGGTATCTGCGCCACAAACATTTGCATGTAAGAGGTCGCTGTAATGGCATCAAATCTGCATCATGTCTCGATAGATCCAACCTAATATCCTACATAAAGAGGCCTAAAAACAAAAATGGAGATCAAAATGCCCTTGAAATCTATGGAAACGCCGAAAAAGAGGAGAGCTTTTTGGCTCAAATTGAATAAGAACGAAGGATTTTGTTGAGACGAGCAATCGACATTGACGAATCGCTGTTCCAACGGCAAACTTTTACCAGCCGCCAAAGAAGTATAAATTTGGAGAAGAAGAATGCCTCGACCAAGAAGCCAAACAGAAAGGAAATACATCACCAGCAAGCCAGAGTAGTCTTATGCCTCGCTATCAATCCAACAACAGAAGGGAGAACGAGGGCAACGACCGCAGTGTCCCAAACTGTGTCCCGAGGAAGAAATCATCCCAAAAATGCGTGAAAAATAGATCGATATAGATCACGAGGGAAAGCTAAAATCTTAGAAGACGACGCGATCCTTCCAGAGCTGAAATTGGGTCATAGGTGGTCTCCTCTCGACAATACCGTGCCAAAGACTAGAAACTAAAGACACACCGGAAGAAAGAAAGCAATCCTAAATCCTAGAAAACGATGGATCGCAACCATCAGTAATCTACCGGCTCCTCGGAGAGACATTCGGCGACAAGTACCCAGAACGACGATTAGATTTGGAACCGTTTGAGTCAAACTAGAAGCCCCAACAACGTTTTGCTGCAGCCGATAAAGGAGATCGGCGGCCAGAAAACTGCTGGAGCTGGCGGTCCAATCACCAGGAGGAACGGAGAACATTCCACCTCCTCCACCTTCCCTCCTTGCACCGATTGCAGGCCTCACGAAACCGAATCGGGAAAAAAGAACTCCAAAATTAGACCCTTATCAAAGAGGAAGAAAAACACGGGAGATCTGTGCGAACCTCATCATGCCCCAAAGTGGGATCGATTCAAGGACCGGTCTCACCGCAATCCATTTCACAGGAACTCGCACATTGATGGCGTCCTTCGAGATGCGGCAGCTGCCTCCTCCCCAATCTAGTTTTGTTGCCTCCACTACCGGCGCTATCTGCCTGAAGCAGAAGAAACCAATTTGGGAGGAGGAAGGGAAGAATGGCAGGCAGGGGGAGAGAGAGAATGAGAGAGAGAGAGAGAGAGAGAGAGAGAGAGCTCAGCAAGGGAGTAGAAATGGGGATAAAAATAGCGGCTTTGGAACCAACATTTTTACAGGATGCCTCCTCTACTCTTTGTTCTTTTCAGATCGACCCCTGCGGGTCTAAACTGCAAAACCAAAGCGACGCGGGTCTCGATCGATTGATATCAAACCCGGTCGGATCGGGTCAAATTCGAATACACGATTCGATTCGATCGAATCATGAGTTGGATCGATCCAAAATCATACGATCCAACAAAAAATTAAGGATCCACAGCTTTTATATTTATTTTATTTATATATTTTTCGCGCGAAGTACGATCACTAAATTACTGATACAATTAATTATACGTATCATTATATAAACAATTATGATACTAATAAAATATTTAAAATAACTAAATCCCCATTAAAATAAATTTTTATTTGACATGCAGTGCACCATTTATGCGGTTGCTTCTTTTTACTCCCCCATCTCTTCAAGAAAATTACAGTAGGAAAGTAATGATTTACAAATTTATATTATGATATTAACCCGAGGCGCAATAAATGAGATGTATTACTTAAATACATCACCACGCCACCTTCAGCTGGCCATTCGCAACTAAAATACTGACATAAAGAATGAAAGTATAACCGAATAGTTAAGTTATCCAAATATAAAAGCAATTTGTCCAAATACACCGATTACATAAAAATTAATAATTTTCAGTATTTTCAACGGATAGTAATATTCTTAATTTTTAAAATATATTTACTTTTGATAAAATTGAAAGTGTATACTCGCTTAACTAATAAATACTTTGACATTTCCTCACCGATCCAACATAAAGGAATGAGAAGAAAAGAAGAAGAGGGAAAAAAAAAAAAAAGGAGCATAGAGAATGGAGAATAATTAAGAATGAAAAAATAAAGATAGTATAATACTATGTTTCATTGAATTACATTGTCGTTGTAGAATCAAGTGACTTAGTGGAACTAGCAATCTAACGAGACCAAGTTCTATGGAATCAGGAATGCGTAAACATAATAAGTCACATTTAAAATAAATATAAATTAATAAATTCAACCATTTTTTATGGCATAAAATTATCTTTTAGAGTAATAATAGGGAGGATGGCAACCATGCAACGTCTACTGCACTCGTAGTCAAGAAGACATCCTAATAGTTAAGACGTGATGATGTGTGATCGAGAGGCTAAATGGAGGTAGACATTAGGTGTTATCGTCAATTTGATTATCATAGCAATGTTTGTGATGAACGGTGTTGATTTTGGAAAAGTGAAATCGGACATGTCCAGCATTAGTTTGCACGTGCCCATCAAATTTGTAATCTTATTATTATTTTCATTAAACCATCAATTTTATTAAACCTTATTATATTTTTATAACAAATTCCCATTCTTTAAATGTTGGATTAAGCATCCACTCCATTTTTTTTATTTGCCAATTATCCTTTTTTTTATACAATCAACATGTGTTTCTTTTTTATTTTATTTTTAGCTTTTAAAATATTATTTGTTATATGATAAACAATCTACTAATCTATTAAATTGATATGTTTTAGATGTTGTGATACATTATAATTTAATATAATAAATATATGTAGCAGTGGTTTGTTGGAAACCAAAGTGGATTTTTTTTTTCTTTTCGGATCATATCTTTCCACACATTCAGATGAATAATTTGTAAACATTTATTATAACTTATTTATTCTTCAAATCATAAATTAAAAAGTAAACATAGTGATATTAATTCGAAGAATCATCCAAGTGGCTCTATCTAACATTTGAGGAAGATCTGCTCTTCACTAAAATTCAATTTAGTGCTAGTAAAAGGCTACTCTAAAAATCAAAAAAAAAAAAAAATCAACGTTGAGTAAAACCTTAAAAGTCAACTCAAAATAAATACACGATAAAAAATTAATCATCTTATTGGCAATTATTAAATATCTGAATAAATACTCCCCCAATAGCGGATGCAAAGGCTTTATCATACAAGATGAGTTTGTGTTCTCCCAACATCGAAAGGAGACAAACTCATATCGCACTCCTAACAGTAGATGGAGTGGTGTCCCTCACTCGCCAAAGTGAGGACACTTTCCTCCCAACAACGGATGGAGGAACCATCCAACCACTATGTTTGATGACTTGCTAATCCCTGAAGTGAATTGCCCTACCTGCCCTCAACAGGATAATTACATTATCTCATACTGGTTATACTTATGTCGGGATAAAATAAAAAATAAAAAATATTTCTTTTAAACATCATTCAAGTCAAAGACTATCAATTAGTCTTTAATTAACTTGAACCTAGTTAAACCGATATCTAATCCTCATTTAATTTGGACTAGATTAGGTTTAAATTAGATAAAACTAACTTGAATAAGTCAATCAATTCAGAATAATCACGAATCGATTTATACTAATCAAGTCTGGTTTAGTTCAATCAATTTTGGGCTCAAATCCAATAATAATATCGGGCTAGGCTGGGCCAACCCATATACTGGTCATGTCATTACACATGACTGTGCATGCATCACACTAGGCTGGCCTAGCCTCGACCCATGGACTGGTTATGTGTGTTGCACGTGATCACTCATGATGGTTGGGCTGGGTTAGCCTACGGGCTAGGGTTTGACTTACAGATTAGGCCTGATCTATTAATTGGGCCTAGCTAATAAGCTATGACTCGACCTATGGGTTGGTCCTGGCTTGTGGGCTGTTTCAACCCAATTCTTATTCAATTTCATACTAAATTATAATAATATATATTCACTAACAATTATATATAAAGAAAAAAATAACAACACATTAAAAGATAATGTTGGGAGATAAACTTTAATGTAAGAAAACAACATTCTAAATTCAATAAGAATTAAAAATTATATTTGCTAATCATAGGTACCCTACAAGCCAATCACGTGAGTGATGACACATGTGATATAATGCACATTCTTTTTCTTATTATATTTTAACATTTTTATCACTTTATATTACTTCATATATATATATATATATTGTGATGTCCATGGATCTGTGCAATGGGAATCAGATCACGATAATGAGACCGATTCACCTTTAAACACAAATCCTAAATAATCTTGGTCATATGTTACTCGAGAGGGACATCGAGATAACCAAATAGACTGGTGTGCTATATACTCGTCCGTATAATGGAGGCAGCTGGTCTGATAGTTGCTCATGTGCGGACACTAGGATTATAATGCTGGTGCTAATTGGAGAATGAGTTCACTGATTAATCCGCTCATGGAATGCTGAATGATTAATAATACCTCGTTGTCATACAGTAATTCCGTTGTCCCAGTGGTATAATTTGTCCTTAGACTTGAGACACCAGGAGTGGAAGTCTAAGGTTTGACTACCACTCCCGATGACTAACTATGTTAGATCTGAAACTTCCAAACCTAAAAGTCTGATATCAAAAAGTGGAGTATATAGCACACTAGTCTATTTAATCATACCACTAGGACAACGGTGTCTCAAGTCTAAGGACAAATTATACCACTGGGACTATTGAGTGTCGATAGAGGATCATCCGCTCTCGATGTCATAAGAGGAATATCTTGTGTTCTTACTTAGACAAATCCCTGATTAGAGTTATTCAGATTGAAAGAAAAAGAGTTCTGCGGGAGAATCCGATTAAAGCGAGACTCGAGTAGAAACCGTATAGGTCTAATAGCACCATGCTTGGTATACGGTCCCTATGATATTAGATGGATGATGAATTAAAGGTACACGGTAATTGAGGACAGATATATCCAAAATATTAGATTCTCCTGTATCGTTTAGGGATTGAGGTGTAGTGGCCTAGTACGTTCATAATCGATGAGTCGAGTGAATTATTATAGGGATAATAATTCAACGAGCCAAAAGGAGTTCTGACAGGTATGACTCACGATCAACTCGATATTGAGCTTAGAGGGTTACACATATATGTTAGGCGTTGCGACAAGTAGAGGTTCAGATATAAGATATCCGCCGAAGCCCCTATCTTATTAGATATCCAAGAAGCTCTTGAATTATTGGATCCTATAGAAGAAATCTAATAAGAGCTAATGAGAGATTATTAAATAGAGATCCGCTAATCTAAGAGGCTTGGGTAGTTGGATGGAGATCCAATACCCAATAGGGTAGGATCTATTAGGGTTAAGTTAATAGAGGGTCTCTATAAATAAGAGGGAACCAAAGACCCATAGGCTAGAGGCTTCTTGGTTGCCACCTCCTATTTTCCTCTCCTCTTTTTCTCCTCAAATAGTAGGTGTGGAGATTTAGGCAGCGATTTGAGGAGCATCGTCGCAACCCTACTATGTGAATTACCATTAGAGAAGAGGACGCTTGACCTTCTTTATCCTCTTATATAGATATGTAGGATTTCAAGGATATACGATCTCCCTAGGTAAAACACTATCTCACATGTGGATTTGAGTTTTACGAGTTTTTTTTGCACTAATCTTCACACGATGATGAACATCTTTTCGAAAAATTTAGGATTTTTATTTTATATTCTTCCATTGTGCATATGATGTAGCCCATAGATTTCTCTACAATACTTTCAACACATGCATAATTTCAACGTAATCTAGTAAAATAAATTTTAAATAATTCATAATAACATATTTTAAATTTTAGATTAAAGAATATATAACATATTTTAATCTAATAAGAAATTTTTAATCCACATAAGATTAAAAGATAAGTTGTAATACCAAGAAATATCATATATTTAATACATAAAACATATAAATTTTTAGCATGTTTAAATCAAAAAATAAAAACCTTAAGCAAGAGTCCAAGAATATCATAAAAACTTTAACTGATATGTTTTAATACAACAATAAAAATTTTAACATTTAAAGGATTGATAAATATTTTTGAATTATAAAACTTTCAACATTTAAAGAATCAAAATAAAAACTTTTATTTTTTAAGAAATGTAGGGAAACCTACCTTTCATTAGTAGGATGTAACTCCTCATTCCTCTCGTTATTGGGCTCGACTAGGTGAGGAACGAAGGAGAGAAATCCCTCCTCTTAAATAGGAGGAGGTGAGCCTCTATTAAATGAAATTTTTCTTAATTTTTATATTTATTTAATATAAATTAATTTTTTTAATATATTAACAAATATGATATCATCCTATTTGAAATGCTTAATAGTCATTTCCTAATTCGCAATGGCAAACAAGGAAATAAGATTAATATTTCCTAAATTATAATGGCAAGTAAAGAAATAAAAGTTGATTCCTAAATTAAATATTTGATTTGATTACATTTCTCTCCTTGTAAAGGAAATTTGGTACCCAAATTTAGCTTACCTTAATAGAATAGATAAGGATATTACTCTCGTATATCTTCTTCTCTTTCCCACGTTGCCTCTTGGTCTAAATAGTATTGCCAACAAATCTTTACTAAAGGTATAATTTTATTCCTTAAAACATATTCTTTTCTTTTCAAGATCTGGATTGGTTGTTCTACAAAAGTGGCATCATCTCTTAGTTGTAGAAGTTGGTAAGATATGACATGTGATGGATTTTTAATATATCTCCGAAGCATAGACACGTGGAATATATCATGGATGGCAACCAAAACCAAGGGTAATGCCAATTTGTACGTTATTGACTTGACCTTTTGTAAGATCTCAAATGGGCCAATGAATCTAGGGGCTAACTTTCCCCTTTAACCAAATTTCATGACTCCCTTGACTTATAATTTAAATATTCCGTTCTCTTACCTCATCTCAATATATAGGTAGTTTGCACTTTCTTCTATAAAGAGCTTTAAATGGGGTCATTTGTATACTAGAGTGGTAACTATTTTTGTAAGAAAACGTAATTAAGTGCAAGTGCATATTCCAACTTCCACCAAAGTCCAAAGCACATACTCTTAAGAGGTTTTCAAGAGTTTATATTGTATTTTTAAATTAACCAATAGTTTGGGGGTGAAAAGTTATACTACACTTTAACTATGTGCCCAAAATTTTTTGTAGATTTTCCCAAAACTTAGAGGTGAATCTTGGATCTCTATCTGAGATAATACTACCTGGCACCCCATGATATCAAATAATCTTCTTAATAAATAAGCTTGTTAGTTTATCTAATGAATATTTCTTGTTAACAAGGAGGAAGTGAGCAAATTTAGTAAGTCCATCCACTACTACCCCAATTCCGTCATATCCTTTCACAATCTTAGGTAATCCTGTCATAAAATCCATAGTGACTTGCTCTTACTTCTATTCAGGAATCGAAATCCTTTGTAATTTTTTCGTAAGTACTCAATATTCTGCCTTCACCTGCTAGCATTGTTAGGATTAAGAACACTAAGAGAGGGGGGGAGTGAATTAGTGTAGCAAAAATATTACGTCGGTTTAAAAATCTTCGTACGATAAAATCGATTCTGACGAAAACCATTTCATTTTTCTTGAATGAGTAGAGAAGACGGGATTGGACAGTTTGTAATAAAGTAAAGTTGAATGCAGTAAAGAGATTAAGCAGTAAGGAATGAACACACTAGAATTTATAGTGGTTCAGTCGTTGTGACCTACATCCACTTCCGATTCCTCCTCCATTGAGATCACCGACGTCCACTAATGTGTTGAATCTCGGATTTTGATGATGAAATCAATTGATAGGTTAATTGATCTAATCCATATTATTGAGTTAAGTATGCAGGATTAACTACGATAGCTTGAGGACATAAAGCAAAATCTACCGGAGTCAAGTTTGAAGGGTGTTCAAGAGTCCGAAGATTCGTCGGAGATGCTGCCGGAACCAAC
>LVTN01001421.1:9912-28507 GCA_001649415.1 Musa itinerans
TACTGCAGCTTGCTCTGATGCGTCAATCGCTTCTTCCGGCGAACATCCGACGAACCTTCGGCGTTGCTCCTGCGGACTTCCGGCAAACTCCTGGCCTTGCGACGATCCACTTGGCGAGTTCCGACGAGCTTCTTTGGCAAGCTCCTGGACTTCTCGGATTTGTTCCCGCAGAACCTCCGACGACCGTCTGGACTTCCGTCGAACTCTCGCACTCCCAACGTGATCATAGTCTTGACTCCGGTGCAACTCCTGCTATATGTCTTACTTTCATCGTAGTTAATCTTGCACACTTAAAACAAAACTTCGATCGAGACAATTAATCATAAGCAATTAACCAAGTTGTCCGGCATGTCATTGGTCCCTCGACGCTTCATCCGATTCTTCGGCGCATTGTCCTCTCGTGCGGCCTGTTGCCCAATCGGCCAGTTGACTCTGCAACTCCGATGTCCTTGGCGCAATATCCGCTCTACTTGGCCCGATGCCCGAATCCATGGCCCGAAACCTTCTGTCGATACGTCGACCGATCCACCGACCCGATGTCCAATCTTCTGACATGTTCCTCCGGCCCAACATGATTTTCCTACTTTAATTGTCTCATCCTGATCGAAGTATCCTACGTCACTCAAAACGCAGATTAAATCATAAACACATATATCAAGTGGTTTCATCATCAAAATACGAGATTCAACAATGTAAACATACTTAAAGCTTATAACTAGGCAAAAGTGGAATCATTTGATAAATTTTGTAAATAAGGAGGCCTCAAAACTTTAAATTCTATGAGATGATACTCGTTAGAGTTCTAATAAATATCCATTCAGTTTAATCGGTGTAACATAATTGAGGAACAAGCATGAAAAAGTGAAAGTCCTTTGCATCCTTAGGTACCATCAAATATTAACACAATACAGACTAGCCTGAACAAATAAAAGTCTTTTGCATCCTTAGGTACCATCAAATATCAGCATAATACAATCAATTCGATGTTAGAGTCATTAGCAAGTTGAGGCAACATTAGCATATCAAAATTTTACTACTCAACAATAGCACCAATAAACTAATTGGGAGCTAGAAAGCATGTTTTATCCTAAGAAGGAACAAAAATGTAATAGTGTATTTGTAGCATTTGTACATGCTTCGATGAGGATATTGAATGAATAAGTGAGGTAGAATGATATTGAGAAATGCAATCAATGTATTCGATACAAATCAATAACCCTTTGTTGGTCATATTTTTTGTTATTGTTTTCCTAATTTTTCTTCTCTTAGGCAACTTATAAGGGTCATTGAGTAGTACTATCAATCCCTTTTTTTATTGATAATATTTTTTTATATTTTTTATTTTATAAAGCACACAAGCGTTGCATGTAGATGGACACATCATGTGTAGGGAAAATGGTCAAAACAATCCAGTTATAGGTTGGTTTGGATTCACGACTTTATAATACAAAACTTTAGTTGTTTCTAGGAACTCCTTAGGTGACATTGGACCTGGACTTCAGTTATATATCTATTAATGTGTCATCACTTGGTATTACTTTTAGTGTTATATTGGCACCTATGATAACTTTATATGTGACAGATTATCTTAACCCATTAGTAACATAATCGTTTAGAGCTTACGAAGTTTATTTATATATTTTATAGTGTCTATAAAATGTTTGCTTAAATATCTACTTATATAATATGGAGTTTTACTTTTATTAATCTATCTTTTACTTGCAGATATGAGACTACATGGGGTTACTAGTAGACTAATGATCCTTTGCAAATGGATAACGTAAGGATGTCGCATTGCTTGAGCAAAACCAGATAAGTTTGTGACATCACTTGGCTCAAGCAACTTAGCATTAGCCTATTGCATGACCCTGCATACCTATACCTAGACTCAAATAAAATCAATTAAGGCTTGTCCATATCTATTTAAGCCAGTTTAAGATAATTTTAAATCCATTCATATTGGTTCGAACTGGTTTAAGATGATTCTAGAGTGGTTAATGTCAGTTCTTTTAGATGATTTTAGACTAGTTCAAGATATTCAAGCTTCTTTAACTTGAACCCAAGTAGGTTTAACTAGAAATTAGGTCAATTGAGCTTGGGCTTAGATCAATATTGGGATCGAGTCCCCTCTATCTCCTGATCTTGTAAACTAGAAAAATTTTATTTGATGTTGTATGATTTTGCTATTATGATGTAAATGTTTAATATATATTCTATCATATACGTAAAATATGTGTGGCTGTGGTTGGCAATCCAAGTTGAACTATCAAGTATGGCCCATCCTCGAACTATCAAGTTGAACTATCAACTATGATTTTGGACTTTGGTGGCTAGATGGTTTCATATTTTGGCGAGTGAAAATAGTGTATTTATTGGGAGTGTAATATGAATTCTTAATCCACCGTTGCAAAAGTGTACGATGATATATTTGACCCAAATCGATAATGGAGCTATTATGAATATTTTTATATCATCTTGGTGGCTTTATGATTATTTTTATATTATCTTGAGACTACTCATTTATTTTAAATAACACTTGATTATGAAATTTATATTTTTTGAAATTTAATTTGTCATTATTATTGAAAAATATATTTTATATTTATTTTTAGAGCAACTATCAAATACTCAGGTGGAAAATACCTATTGTGCCGCTAGTAATTAGTATTTAGTTAGTGACATTGGGAAGTTCCATGCTTCTTAGTTCAAGCTATTAGAGCTGTTTAATTGTTTTTCAAATAATTTTATTTTATTCAATAACATATGTAAATTTTTTTGACTTTTGAATATATTAAATTAGTCAATAGTTAATCTTAATAAATGTTTGAGGATGAATTTCCAAAAAGAGCCTCACTTTTTTGTTTTTTGTTTTTTTTTTGAAAAGTGTCCTTCGTTACAACAAAATCTCTAACAGCGTTTTGTTTTTGCCCAATACCTATAATGCTTTCAGCCATCAATCCTTTTTTTTTTTTCTCCCTCTTCCTAGTTATAATATTTTTATATTATATTATAATAGCTTTAGTAATACAAAAAAGTACTATAACATAGTACAAAAAATACTATGTTCTTTGTATTGGGTTATAGTGTTTTTATAAAATTTATATAACATAGTGTTTTTATAAAATTTATATAAAAATCCTATGTTATGTTTTTTTTAATTATGTTATAATATTTTTGTGGTATTGCTGAAAAGGTTCATCATATCAGGTCCATAGGAAAAGAAAAAAAAAAGACACTGTTAAAAAATAATAGAATTATGAGGTACTTTCCGGAAAAAATAACCCAGCTTTTTCAGGAATTCATCATCACCTTCGGAATTATACTGTGAAGAAACAGAATGGGGATGTGAAAGTTAGTCCTATATAAAGCACAAAACCGAGTTGCTTTCTTCTGTAGAGAGACAAGGAAAGATCAAAATCATCGAGATAAGGACAGGAACACAGGCTGTAGTAACTGCTCAATCTTAGTGGCGTTTCCCAAGTTGATTCAATCCACGCAACCTAACCGTCTCAAATTCTGAATTCCTCTTCTTATTATTATTATAATTATTATAATAATAATAATTATTATTATTATTACTGAATTATAATTCTAGTGGTGGGAAGAGCCACACTAATCCGTGGCATGTCGGGGGAGTCACTTATCCGCAGGCTTAATCGCCTGTTGACGCGTGTTTGACGCCTTCTTCCATCCTTTTTACCACACAATACACCGATGATTTAGAACAGGGAACCAAATCAATGGACTAAATAAATGCTCCTTGCATTTATGTCATTGGTCTTTGTTGTGTTGCACTACGATTACGGGAATGGATAGCGTGCGTCGTAAAGGCCGTTTCCGTGCTTCGCGTGGCATGCGAGGCTTTGCTCTCTCTTATACATCACGGTGTTAACATAAGACACCACCACGCCCACGCCCACGCCCACGCCCTCGCCCTCGGCGACCCACCACTGGTAGAACACCACCACGACTCCTCCCGAGCAATTCCTACCTCCATTGCATGAGTTAATTACTTTGCATGTCGTTGTGCAGACGCGATCCAAGGCAATGGACCGAGACGGCCTGAAGAGAGGTAGAGAAGAGCAGGAAGAGAGAGGAGGACCCGGCGTCACACCAGCGGTTGTGTCGAAGAAGAAGAAGAAGAAGGGGAAGAGGAACGAGACGGCGGAGGGCGTCTCCGAGAGCTGCCGGGTCGGCACCGTCGACGTGTTCCGCCCGCCGGGGCTCTTCGAGTTCCCGTGGCAAAAGGGCGAGCGCCTGCTGGTGCCGGAGCCCGAGGGCTGGGACCTCCGCGACGTCTTCTTCTCGTCCCTCGTCGATGGTTGCTCCGCCGCCATCGGGGTTCCCGGCGACCGGTTTTCCCCCGCCGCCCGACACCCGTTCGTCCTTCTCGAGGAGCCGTCCGACGAGGAGGTGGTGGACAGCGGCGTGGATTGCATCTGGAGCTCCGTCCTCCGCCAGCCACTGTCCATGTACAGCAAAAGCTACACCGCGTGAAGAAAGAATTATTATTATTATTATTTGGTTTCTTTTACAAGCTTTTATCTTTTTGAATTTACAAGTTGACTGTAGAAATAGTATCGTCATAATGATGACGATGAAGAAAAATATTTTGTGTTTTTGGGAATGGCTGAAACATTTCTTGGAACGTTCAATGCATCGCATGTTTTCATTTGATTCTGTCATTTTAGGTGGGAGAGGAACTAAATACTTCACACGCACATATTATATACGTATTCTAATAATAATGATAAACACGGGCTGGAGACATAATTATCATCCCACTGGTGTCTTAGACAGGAGGATCACAGCATCTAAAGTACCTACAGATATAAAAATTAGTTAGAGCCATACATGCGCTTCATCATACCTCCTCATCACTATAATTGCACAGAAAGAAGTGAGAATAAAGTCCACGACTATGGAGAAAGTGCTCTGCATGCGGTAAGAATCATTCCCGGCATTGTTATTCTTTTAGTAATAATTGTTGTAATTAGTTAGTTACCTCCCTGCACGTGTCTTGGGTCGCCATTTGCAGTCCGACCCGTTAACAACCCCGGCCAACGACGAATCCCTAGAAGAAGCCGCTTCTCTCCCCTGCCTACACCTCGCATTTTCTCCTTCTTCTTGTTAGGTTGCTTCCCACCATTCGCGACGAGGCATACCCACCCGCCCGTCGTCATCAAGCAATCGCCGATCGACGGACGCCTTCGAGGACGGGAAGTCCAGCAACCAAAGGCCGTCGGCCGGCGGCAAAGGGAACTTCGCCTATCGCCCTCCTCCTCCGCTTTGGTGTTTACATGTAATAGGTCAAGGTTTGGGCCATTAGCCGGCGATTGCTTTCGGGTTCAAGCATAATACACATGATACGATTGGAATGAGTGATCGGATCGAGC
This sequence comes from Musa itinerans, assembly GCA_001649415.1. Classification (NCBI taxonomy): domain Eukaryota; kingdom Viridiplantae; phylum Streptophyta; class Magnoliopsida; order Zingiberales; family Musaceae; genus Musa; species Musa itinerans. Next base: position 15,309 of record LVTN01001421.1, read on the forward strand.
CCTATGGCTCCGTTGTCGTTGTTGTAGATGGTGGTGGCTCGATCAGGACCAGCAGCTCATGGCGGAAAGTTAATGGTGATGCATTCACGGTCAGCATTGGATTTGTCACCTGTGGAGATTGAGAAGAGCGTTCGCTTCTGTATATAGCAATCGGGGCAGGGTAGAGACGCATCGAAAATGACTGCAGGCACCTTGTTGTGAAGCTGCTTCTACATCATGATATTTAAAGATCATGTCTAAACTGAAATATATTGTAGAACAAGATCGCACTACCTGAGTCTTTCTTCTTAAAGGTATACATACCCTAGCAATCTTTAGTTTGAAAACTCATCTCTCATAGTTAGAAACTAAGATTTTTGTGCTATGTGCTTTGACTTGCATCGAAGATGATTCCAATTCAACGATGAGTGCTGCAACTCTCGACACATTCTTTGCTTTATAGTTAAAACCATTACACACGAACCACAACATTGAGAGAAAGGACTGCATGTGTTGATCTGAAAATCTGACCCTTGCACTTTCATTTGCTTGAGGATGTTCCAACCCTTAGCAGAACAACCTCGTAGGTAAGAGAGGGATAATAGGTTTCTAGAGGAGGCAAGAAAGGTTTATTGCTTGTGGAAACCGATCATAATGCCCATGGGTATAAAAAATCAGGATGTATGTGGATCAGAGAGGATTGTGCTTTCCCTAATAGGGCACATTGATGGAGAAAGTTAACACCAGCATCACATGGTAATGCAAGTAAGACATCATCATTTTTATTTAGTCAAGGAAGATCTGTTAAACCTAATATTATTAGGTTGATCTCTTAAGTTCACTGAAGACATGCTTAAAAGCTTCTTTGTTAGTAATATGAGGTTTGCAGGGCTTAAGTTGCTTTGTTTCTACCATGACCTTATTCCTTCTTCAAGTTTACTTGTCTATATACTATGTCAACTTCATCTCAACTAGTAATGTAAGTTAGTGCAAGAGAAGTGAAACTTTCTGCTGCTATTGAATTATGATATTGCAAATTACTTCTTTTTTCTATTATGTTTTGAAAGGAAAACCCTTCTCATCGATAATATGTCCAACGGGATGTCTTGGCTTATGCACTAAATAATTCTGAGAGATTTCATATCATTTTAGAAGAAAAGATATATTACTGAAATCCTTCAGAGAGAAGTTTTTACCCTTTGGTATATTGTATCCATCTAAACATGATCCATATAAACATGCATCAAGTAGCTTAGAGAAACAATGATTGACTGAATGACTAATTGAGTTGCCTTCACCCACTAAACTTTTGCTATCAAATACAATTTAATTGCTAATTTCTATATTCTAGTTTGGTTTTCTTGGCACGTCATAAGTATTAATCTGATAGAATTTGAGATGGATACTCATTTATATATCAAATCCAATAAGTCAGAGCTACAGTGAAATATTAAAAATTGAATAGCATATGCCAAGTTATTATCTGGGTTTCTTTCTTCATGAATGTTTGAACTTTTTGGGCTTTGACCCAGTATTAGAAACTTTGAAGCTAGTTGTGTTTTCTACCAGATCTCTGTGAGTGATGATGCTTCATTTGATATGATCATCAGTAATAATCATGGATGCTGTCTACATGATGCTGTGAGTGATGATGCTGGTGTGCATCTACATGCTTCTAAACTCCAAATTTGACTTCATTGGGGCCATAATATCATATTATGGCATATCAATAATTCAATACCCAATCTCTTCCCTTCAGTTCCTTTGTTATTTTAAGTGAGTGGACAATATTACTTTTGCAACCAGGTAATTGCATGCTCATGTTCCTGATTGAAAGTTAGATTGCACACTTAAGGTTGGGGCCTTTGTACTAAAGTTTATGAGATGATTCATTACCCACAGTTCTTCTGGTGAGATATTCCGAAAAATGTATCCTATTTTTCCTGGTTATTCTTTTACTTCCTGTATTAGTAGTTAACTCTATGTATCCTCTTGATCTCTTCTGGAACCACTTTCCCCATTATAAAATTAAGAGGAAAAAAAAGAAAAATAGGAGAAAGTAGAAGGTAAAAAGTTTCTTGTTCAGAATAAATATACCTAATCTTCTTGATCAGGTATATTAGCAACAAGGGAAGAAATATACCTAAACTAATGCAAGAGAAAACACTGGAAAACATTGGGAGATTTTATAAGTTGACATGCGGAACTTCCTGAAAACTACGAGTCTATTGTTTTGGCCAATGCCATTTCATTATTGCTTTACTACAGTGTTTGATTTTCTCTTCAAAGCCATCTTACTTATTTTGTACAATATTTTGCTATATTTTCCAGATTGATGATGACATGGTCCATACCAATGATTAAACATGGTGGTAGAATCTTGTTGTGAAACGTAGCATTCTTAAAATACATTTGCAGCATCATGGGGATTATATGGAATTTCGTGGACATGTATAGATGCTTGTCGATAATATCGCCAGTGCATGTTAGATATGTCTGATAAATCCAGAATGTGTAGCTGTCGAACATTCACGATTTTACCTATTTTTCTCATCCTGACACTTCTGTATCTTCTCCAGTTATTGTTTCGCTTACATTCTTCTGACCACAGAGAACTTCAGAAGAAATCCTGCTGGACTTCCCAAAGTTCATTCGAGGAAGTATACGGCACAATCATGTCTGGATAAAGAAACAAAGCAGTCTAGTTCTTCAAAATGTAAAACGATGGAAGTTAATAAAGCTACAAGCAAAGGATGCAAAAACTTGGACTTGAAGAAACTTTCTTTGGATCATTCAGCTCTCTCCAACAATCAGGCCTTTAAGACGCAACTGAGGAAAGGGGAACATCCTGTTCATGTTCCTTCCGTTGAAAACTCCCAAAATTTCAGGTCTGCTAACACATGGATTTGTAAGAACTCAGCTTGTAAGGCTGTTCTTACCTCAGATGACACATTCTGTAAAAGGTGCTCATGTTGTATACGTCATCTCTTTGATGACAACAAGGATCCTAGTCTTTGGTTAGTCTGCACGTCTGAATCTGGTGATAGGGACTGCTGTGGATTGTCTTGTCATATTGAGTGTGCACTCCAGTGCCAAAAGGCAGGAGTTTTCAGTCTTGGACAATTTATGCTACTTGATGGGAGCTACGGCTGTGCTTCATGCGGAAAGGTTTCTGGAATTATAGGGTGAATTTCCCCTTTCTTTGCTGTTTGTCAATTTGTGTCACGTGTTTACACCATGCTATTTGAGTCAGTTCCAATTGTTTTTAACTGAATGGCATTCTTTCAGAATCCTTTGCTGTGCATTCCAAATTCTGTTCCAGCTAATTAGGATTTCCCTCCTCTCCCAACATGCACAGAAGTTCATGACCAATTTATTGCTCTTGATGTCTTCTATGGTTTTTAAATTATTCTTTGTTTCTTTTGTTTTGTCTTTTTTTTTTTTTTGTTGACATAGGGTGGTAATTATAAGTTTGATCTGGGTTTAGAATGATGTGGTGAAGAGATTGTTTACCCACTTCTTACATAGTTGGTGACCTAATTTGATAGGTCATCTGCTTTAGTTCAAACCTCATGTTGGTACTCTTTGTGTCTGCCTAAACTAGATGCAAATATGTTATCTGTCGTCAAGAGCAATGTTGTTTATAACTCTTTATAACCACTTAATATTTGCTGTTGGTCAATGTGTTGGAAGTTAATCTTTTAGATCCTTGGAGACCATTCAGGTTGGTGACCCATACTTGTGACTTAATGTGTTTATTTAAATGATGTCTATTCCAGTCATATATGGAGAGACAGTAACTGGATCCAGAGTGTTTCTAGGGAATTATGCATTTTTGAGTGTCTAATAGTTGACATGTACTTATGTCCTTCTAATAATTTCTAACAGATTCTGGAAGAGGCAACTTTCTGTGGCAAAAGATGCTCGTCGAGTTGATGTCCTTTGTTATCGTATTTTTTTAAGCTATAGGCTTCTGGATGGTACTTCTTGTTTCAAAGAATTGCACCAAATTGTAGAGGAAGCAAAGGCAAAGTTAGAAAAAGAAGTTGGTCCAGTGGATGGAATCTCAGCCAAAATGGCCCGTGGCATTGTGAGCCGGTTGTCTGTTGCTGGTGATGTTCAGAACCTCTGCTTTGCTGCAATTGAGAAGGCAGGTGAATGGATGAGATTGAGGTCAACTGATCTTTTTAAGCAAAATCACAAAGGTAAAACTCGTTGATGCATGTCTGTAGTCATCTCGTGCTCATATTTAGTATGATGATTTAAATTTGACCAGGAATCCTTTTTCTCCCTATGTTGCAGATTCACTTCCTACTGCCTGTAGGTTCCAATTTAATGAAATAACCTCATCTTCTCTAATAATTGTTATAAAAGAAACTCCTTCAATAGCATTTGATGCCATCAAAGGTTATAAGCTCTGGTACTGCAAGACCAGAGATCAATCCGATAAGAAGGAGCCTGTGGTCTTCCCAAGGTCTCAGAGAAGGATTCTAATTACTAACCTCCAGCCATGCACAGAATATGCATTTCAGATTATCTCATTCACTGAGGATGAGGATTTCAGCCACTCAGAATCAAAGTGTTTTACTAAGAGCGTGGAGATCATCAACAAGCATATAGAGAATACTGGGGTGGAAGGGTGTTCATCCAGTGTCAGGCAAAAAGGGACAACAGCAGCTGCCAAATCCTCTGGATTTCAAGTTCGAAATCTAGGAAAGATTTTGCATCTAGCTTGGGCACAAGAAGATGGATACAATGATGGTTTATACGAAGATGATGTTGAAGAGGAGTCCTGTGGTGGGAGTGGTGAAGTGATTGCAGAGGCTGCCAAAGCAGCACCTACCACTTCACGCCGGCTTGATTTGAATGTGGCCTTGGTTCCTGATTTAAATGATGATGTAATACCATCAACCGAGTGGTATCCTGAGGAGGAAAAAGCATGCTGCTCTGAGAAGAATGAATTAGCCAGATCTAGTGGAAGTGATGATTCCCAGACATGTGCAGTTACATTGTTCCATGAAGTGCCTGCGGTGGAATCTCGACATGGTTGTGAGCAACAACTACCCACTGGACATGAGGAAGCTTGTGAGGGAGACAGCACTTTGGTCAGTGGCTCACCTAGGAGATTCCAGTATAGGTTGGGTCAGTTGGATGATAACTTTGAATACTATGTGAAGGTAATAAGATGGCTGGAGTGCTTGGGGCACATTGGAAGTGATTTCCGCATGAAGTTTTTAACTTGGTTTAGCTTGAGGTCAACGGAGCAAGAACGCAGGGTGGTCATCACAGTCATTCATACATTGATTGAAGAGCCCAACAGTTTGGCTGGGCAGTTGCTAGATTCATTTTCAGAGATTGTGACCTGCAAGAGGCTATGCAGTGGTTTCTGTAGTAAGTTGTGGCATTAATGCAAAAAAAAGGACTCGGAGTATAGCTTGCTCATTCCATTTATGTTCTCACGTTTATTAGGGAGGTTTGTTTATATCAGTTTCTTTTACTATTTGCTAGACAGGTTGTTGCTGACGGTTCTCGCTAACATGGAAGAACTAACATCAGTTATTTATGACCATTTCATCAATTTCCACCTTCGCATTTGTTCTTGGTTCAGGGCCTCTAAGACCAACATTGATGACTGTTAACAGTTCAGTTATTTTTGCATCAATCCATCAACAAGTGCGAGCATCTAATGTTGCTGTCCTCTGTCACCACCAGAAGGTTCTTGATGCTTTGGACCTTGAATAGTCATGTTTTTTTTTGCTTCTTTTTTGGGCTTGCTTACCCAATATATTTACTAGATTAATGTTGTAAAATGATGGAATTGTGAGAAAGTATGGTACCATGGTTGGCGGTCTCTCAACTTTGCTTGCTAATGTTTGCTCAGGTACGTCTACTTGAATATCTCCACCAAATTTTGACTGTGGTTGTATGTCTTACTTGATTGATAAGATGAAGCCACAGAAGCAATCCCATTACACATGAAGAAAACATTTGATTGAACGACTGATTTCTGTCAATGATATTATCAGGATCAAGGAAGCTTCCTTGTGACAGTGACTTGATCTAAAGTAGGTAGCCTATTCCACATCAACTTCCATAAGAAGATTTTAATTTTAGACTAAACTTTCATGTTCCACAATGTCATCTGGCCAGACTAGTGTTCACTTTTGACTTGGACTCTCTCTCTCTCTCTCTGTGTGTGTCTCAACATATGGTAAGTGTTTTTTTGCATAGGCTTATCCATATGGAGTTGAGACCCAAACCCATTGATCATCAAAGTGGTTATGGGCATATGAATCCTTAGGATCTTGTTAATTAAGTAGGGGTGAAAGAAAGAGTTCACCGAACAGATATTCCATCCATTAATTTCAGCAAAGTTAGACACAACAGTAAAGGAGTTGAAGCTATTAATATTAATTAAAATAGGTTGGTGACTAAAAGGAACAGTATGAATCCAAGGCTCATTCCAACCGTGAGTGTTTAAGCTATTACTAATTTACTTTTTAAAGCCATCCTAGGTTTGACGTAGTAACCTAAATTGGGAAGCAACCAATTCTCTTACCCACTCCCAATGGTTTCATGCCACCATAATTGGCTTGAAGGACTCTCACCAATAACTAGTCAGCATTGTTCAAAATATGGGTCAAACGCTTTGCACGTATGGATTTTCAAGCCATCCTAAGATCTCTAATCCTAAGATCTCTAATAGAACAGGTAATAGTATCACAACTAATTAGTTTCATTTTATTCTTATTATTCTCATTATTCCAAAAAAATCCCTAGAAATTCTTTTTATTTTCTTAATGATCTTTCAGATATCCTAGTATTCATGCCAATGTATATAGGAATAGCAATTCAATATAGCATTGATAAGAATAGCCTTACCAACTTGAGATAAAAAGCTTTTATAGCATCCCTCGTTCTTACCATAGGCTTTATCCATAAACATGGTTTGAAACCTCTCACTAAGCCTTTTATAGGTAACAAAAGCCTCTAAACACAATATAGGCCAATTGAGAGCTGATGGTAGATACTATTCCTCTCAGTAGGACTACTATAACGGTGAATGTAGATCTCAAATTCATCTTTATTTATAGACTAACCAGTAAGGACTTCGTATCCAGAAAGGATTATCCTTAGGATATCACAAGACTTAGTGTATTATTCGAAAGCAAATTAACAAGTCAATCGTAAATATCAAGTATGACACCTTAATGCCATGAATGTTAATGAAAGGAAAGAATTTCTTAGAATCCAAAATTTCCTTAAATAGGTCGCTCAGGTTCTATTCAATTAGAATAGAATGAATAAATAAGAGGAAATGGGATCCCCTATTGAATCCCACACTTACCTTTAAATCATCTAGAGTCAATCCTATTGATTAAGTAAGAAAACTTAGGAGACACAATGCAAGCAAGCACCAAATCAATAAAAGCTTTAGGAAAGTGTGTTCTAGATAAAGTTTTAGATACGACAGACCAATTGACCCGATCATACACTTTAGATATGTCTAACTTGAGGAGGGCAAGGGGAACTTTACTGTGGGACACAAATAAATTACGGGGTCAACTTATTAGTTATAAGAATGTTATCATGGATGTTTTTTCTTGGAACAAAGGCCATTAGGTTTGGTCAACGAGCATATTCAGAACGGCTTTGATCCTATTAGCCAATATACCATAAAGAATTTTATAAATCATATTATAGAAAGCAATAGGTCTAAACTACTCAACTAGGTGTTGACATTTTTGTTGAATCTCGAATTTTGATGATAAAGTAAATTATAAATTATTTGATCTAATTTATATGTTGAGAAAAGTGTGCAAGATTAATAACGATAGCAGTAACACATAAAGCAGGTATTGTGCCAGAGTCAAGATCGAGATCTCATTAGGAGTTCGAGAGTTCGTCGGAAGTCCGGACGTTCGTCGGAAGTTCTGCCAGAACCAACCGAGAAGTCCAAGAGCTTGCCAAAGAAGCTTGTCAGAATTTGCTAAGAAGATTGTCGTAAAGTCCAGGAGCTTGCCAGAGCATTGCCGAGAGTTCGTCGGATGTTCGCCGGAAGTACGCCAGAAGCTCGCCAGAATAACAATTGACGCATCGAAACAAGAAATACTATGATCATGTCTTAATTATCGTAGTTAGAGTGTAAATTAAGTTAGGATTGGGAGGTAATCCTACTAACTTAATTAGGCGCTAACTAGGCCCTTAACAGGGCTGAATTGGGCCGAATTGAGTAGCCAATTCAGCCCCTAAATTCCTAGCCGGTGGTGGCACCGCCAGGGCTGACGGTGGCAATGCCAGGGCCGACGGTGGCATCGCTTAGAAAGCAATGCCCCAAGATTTCTGGGCGGTGGTACCACCCTTGTTAGGCGATGGTATTGTAGGCAGTTAATGCTGCCAGCGGTGGTATCGACCCTATCAGGTGGTGGTACCGCCAAAGCTCGGTGTTTGAGCTTTGTCAAGCGGTGGTATCGCCTAGTGTCAAGTGTCAAGCAGTAGTATTGCCCAGTAATGGTGGTGGTCTCGCTAGGACCCCGAAAATTCAAGATTAGACACTTTTTGGCTCCAATTTTGAAACCTTTGGGGCCTATAAAAACCCCACCCTTTTCTACATGAAAGGGCACGAAATCTATTGGCATAATCTTGAGTTCTTGAGCCTTAAAGTGTTATAAAAGTAAAGAGTTCTCCTCTATCACTTAGCCTTGTAACTATCCAAGAAAGAGGAGTGAGACTTGTAAGGGTTGTCTCCTAAGTCTGACAAAAGGAGAAAGAGCTGTAAAAGGTGATTGGCCTTCGCCTATTGAAGAAAGGCCTTTAGTGGACGTCGGAGACCTCGTCGGAGGAGGAATCCGAAAGTGGATGTAGGTCACATTGACCGAACTACTCTAAATTCTGGTTTGCTTTTCATTTGTACAATTTATATTAACTACAAATCATTTCATAGCAAACTGCTTCTCCTCCTCATCTTGCTTATGCTCTCATACAAAGGACATGGTAAAAGTTTCTCGGATTTTGAACTTATTAATAAAATTTTAAGATCCCTTCCAAGGAGTTGGGACCCTAAAGTCAGGCCATTCAAGAGGCCAAAAACCTAAATAATTTTCCTTTTGAAGAACTAATTGGGTCACTAATGACCTATGAAATGACATGTAAAGCTCATGAAGAGCTTGAGGACACCATTCCAAAGAACAGGAAGGATATGACATTGAAAACACAAGAAGACCACTTGAAAGAAAACTCAAGTGATGAGGACTTTGATGAAGACTTGACACTATTAACAAGAAAATTCAAAAAATTCATAAAAAGAAATAAATTTAAAAATGATACTAAAAAAAAATTTGAATCCAAGAAAGAATAAGTGATATGCTATGAATGCAAGAAGCCGAGACATTACAAGAGCGAATGTCCCCTAACCAAGAAGAGGCAACTAAAGAAGAAGGCTCTCAAAGCAACATCTGACAACTCAAGTGCATCCGAAGAAGAGGAGCCTATCATCACCGAGCAAGTTGCTCACTATGCACTAATGGCCATTGGAGATGAGGTAACAAGTTCATTTGATGCAAATTTATCCTTTGATGAACTATTAAATGCTTTTTATGACTTATTTGATGAATGTAAATTAATTAGTAAAAAATATAAATTGTTAAAAAAGGGGCATGCTTCTCTTGTTAATGATTTCAATAGTTTGAAAGTTGAGCACAATGATAGTTTAGCTCCATGTACGAAATGTGATGAACTAGAAATACTTCAAAAGGAAAACTTGCTACTAAAAGAAACCGTGAAAAAGTTTGAGGTTGGTAGCAAGTCCTTGAACATGATCCTTGCCAATAAGGGTCACATTCATAGGAGAGGTGGAATCGGATTTGTGAGTAGCTCTCACCAAAATCCAACCACCTTTGTTAAAGGCCCGACCTTGCATGTTTCACCTTACATCAAATGCAACTTTTGTTGTAAACTTGGACATATTGCCTATAAATGTCTACTTAAAAGATATAGTCCACATAGATTGATTTGGGTTCCTAAAAGAACCTCAAATGACTCAATGCAACATAATAAGATATGTAGATCGATTTTTGAGGCACCCAAGGTCAAATAAGTACCTAAAAATCATCCTTTTTTATAAAAAAAAAATATATCATCACAAGTTAGGAGCAAGAGATTGTACTTTGATTTTGGATGCTCAAGGCTTATGTCGAGAGATCCAAAATAACTCATAAAGCTCTCTAGCCAAAATAATAAAAAGGGGATCATAAGAATTAAAACTGTTAGTTACAAAATCATACTTATAAAATCATGATGCAATAATTATTTGAAATCTTATGTGATAAACACTTGATCTTGATCTCTCAAACCTGAAAATTCTTATGCATAAGTTCCCTTTCTAACTTCTTTCGGATTTCTAAATTTCTAGGATACATTCCCTCCTAATTTTTTGTTTGGATCGAATTCTATCTAAAAATATCATGAATTTGTGTTTAGACCTTCTTGATTATTTGGATCACTCACTTGAATCATGATCTTATGGTGTGCACAATGAGTCATATGTATTTTTCCATACGAGTTTTTATGATGCTTGCGTACAAATTTTATATGATGAATCATGAACTTATTGTATACATACGAGTTCTATATAATTATAATGTTTGAGTATGGTATGCATTTTATATGATGAATCATGAATGTACAATCTTCAATACGAATCTTCTCTTCTTATGATGCGAATTTTATATGATGATGTAAATAAGGTTGTGTGCTTGACAATAATAAAAATCTTACAAAATTAGAATCACCTATGATAGCACCACACACCAATGTGAGTAGTGCTCACTGCCTGTAGGCGATGGCACCGCCTAGATGGCGATAGCACCACCAGTTGTCATGGGTGGCAGGCGGTAGCACCACTCAGCTAGCGATGCCACCGCCCGCAACCTCTGCCCTATAAAAAGGCACTTAGGGTCGGCGGTAGAACCGACCCCAAGCCCTCCTACATTCCTTCCTCACACCTCTAAACACCTCTCCACCCCTCATTCTCCTTGATCCTCCTCTAGAAACTCAAGGAAACTCTCCCCTTCTTCAAATCAAAGGATCAATCTCAACCTTTCAAGAAGATTACTGCAAGGGTAATTCTCAAACCTCTTCTCTCAATTTATTGATAGATCTTGCCTCTTATGTGTAGTTCTCTTATCATTTATGTGTTTAGTCTCATGGGTTCTAGAAGATCCTCTAGGGACAAAGGGAAGAGGAGATTAGATAAAAATTATGACTCCCTACTTTTCAATTCTAATCAACATGCCCTAAAATTTTCTTCCATAGAGTTTAGATATGTTTATAAGGGTAAATATGTTGATTTAGATGAATTAAATGATTTAGAACCTATCCAATGATTTGTAAATCTAGATATTCTCCCAATTCTTCAAATGAGTGAACCTATCTACCCTAAACTTGTTAGGCTATTTTACAACAATTTACATGTAGATGAAGAAGAAAGGATATCTACCTATCTATTAGGACATCATATACCCATTACAGAAAGATCAATTTGCAACATCATAGAAATTCCAGTAAAAGAAAGAGGGTATTATTTTAGAGGACAATAGGATGAAGAATCAGTTGGGACTACTTACGTTAATGCCTTAGGAACAATTTTTGGTAATCCTAACTTAACCATTCTTCTAAAAAGCTATGAACACTTACTACCTTTAAGCACCAAAATACTTCATCATATCTTGATAAGTATCATTCTCCCAAAATAATATCATCATGATGAAGTAAGCCAAATGAAATTAGGTACCATGTATTGGATTATGAAGGGGCATAATAATTGTTTTGGTTATCTAATCTAACAGAATATGAATGAACTATCAAAAAAGGACATGATGCTTCCATATGGTGGCTTAATCACAAGACTACTCCATGCCTATGATATTGCTATTCCACCCGACGAAGAAGTTATAAAACTAGATAGATTTAGTATAATAAACAGAAACCTACTTCGACGGTTGAGATGTACACTCAGAAATGGTATATGGACTAGACTGCCTAAAAGGACTGATCCCTTCCAACCAGAACTAGAACCTGAAACACCAATCTTTAGGGGTAATCAATCTCCTCTAACTGGTCCCTTTGAGGAATTACCTCCAATAGAGCAAGCACTCTCTCATCTATCGACGACATAGGGATTCGGATGGATCGTTTTGAACAATGACAATATCGACTTGAACAACGCCAAGATCAAATCTTAATTGAGTTGTAACAGATTCACTAACAGTTTGATACCTTGTTTAGACATTTTAACTTTCCACCACCTGAATAAGCTATGTATGTATATGGGGAGAAGTGGACACAATCCCTCTTTGTTATGTTGTAATCTTATGTTGCTTACTTTAATGGTAAAATTCTGCACTAACTACTTTGATGGTAAAATTCTGTGCTAACTACCTTGTTGGTGTTTATAACTTGATGTATTATTGGATTTTATTAGAAGAGAAATAGGAATGTTAAATTGTCCGAAAGCATGAATTTGTTGTATTTTTTTTCAGACTTAATATATTTCTTGAATGGAGGTTTCATGAGTTTATGTCATATCAAGTTTACTTCATACCCTTGCTCTATCACTTAATGATTTTTGATACACTTAATCACTTCATGGATTTCATTGACAAATGTATCTCTCGGATTTATCTCTTGTGAATTTTTAATGAGAAATAGATTTGATGTGATGCTCCTCTCATTATGAAGGCTTATTCATAGAATTTCTTCTATCCTTCATATGATGATTCTTTTACACGAATTCTTTCTTAATGAAGGAAGAATTTTTATGATTTTTTTTATGAGATGAACACTTGCAAGAGTGATGATTTGATTCCACATGAATATCTTGATCCTTATGAAAATTGAAGCATGATTTAATGAAACTCTTTTATCATTTTTGACTTGATTCAAATCATTTCACAAAGGAGGTTCTTAATGAATTTCCTCCTTTCTTTCCTTCTTCATGCAAGTTTTGATGAAAAAAGGGGAGAAGTTGATGGAAGCTATCTCTTTAAATGTTTATAACTTTTAATGTGAGAACTTTTGAATAATACCATGTCATGAATGCTTGAAATATGATTGGTATCGTCAAATACAAATTGAAATGTTGCATGAATCTTTACCACACTTGCATTGTTGAATTTTTTTCCTTTTTGTTGATGACAAAGGGGGAGAAATAATACCAAAAT
>LVTN01001421.1:36654-48224 GCA_001649415.1 Musa itinerans
TGATGTCTTTGTATTTATGGCTTGTATGTCTTGAAATAATTTAAATATTTTTTACTATTTTATTCTTCCCTTCTTCTTTCTTGTTTACAATGATAAAATGGGGAGAAGTTTTGATCATGCATGGTAGGATATAATTTGACAAAATTGATACCATCATGATGTGAAATATTTATGATTTGGAATGATGTATGCAATACTTATGCTTTTTATTATGATGTATGTGATGTATTGCATATGATGTGAATCATGATTAAAATTGCTTTGATTTGAATTTAAAGTTTATCTCAATTATGGAATTTTGAAATAAGAATGATTACTTACCTTTGTCATGATTTAGAAATTGATGTAAAAGGAAAAAGAGATACAAAATTGTATTCTTCCCTTCTTTTTTACAATAACAAAGGGGGAGATAGCTAACTTGCACAAGTCAAGAAGATACAAAAACTTGCTTGCTTGCTTGCACGTCTAAAGAGAAGCAAAAATTGCAAAGGTACATACCGCAAAAAAGGGCAAAACTTATTAGTTTACTCATCTCAAAAGCAAGAAATGCTATCTTGTAATCTCAAGCAAAAGTGCTATCTTGTCTATCTCAAGAAGCAAAACATGCTAACTTGCACATCAAGCAAACTTGCATATTTTAATAAGCAAGAGTTGCTTTCTTGAACATCTCTCAATTGCTAGCTTGCATGTTCTAAAATGTTGTAATATTCACTAACTTGCATGATGATAAAACTGGAGATTATGTTAATTATGCAATGTGTTGAATTTGAATATCTCAAACACTTGATAGTTAGACTTCTCTTTTTTGTTGATGACAAAGGGGGAGAAGTATGATGATGTTATGCATAAGTTTATGATAACATGTTGCTTGGATTTTTGATTCCAAGAGTTTCTATTAATATGACATATTGATAGGGGGAGTTTGTTTAAACTCTAGGAGTTAAGGTTAACTCCGTCTCAATTGGTTGTCATCATCAAAAAGGGAGAAATTGTTGAATATCGGATTTTGATAATGAAACCAATTGATAAGTGTTTATGATTTAATCTATGTTTTGAGTGACGCAGGATGCTTTGATCAGGATGAGACAATTAAAGCAGGAAGAATCATGTTGGGCCGGAGGAAAACATGTCAGAAGATTGGACATTGAGTTGGAGGATCGGTTGACGTATTGACAGAAGGCTTCGGGCCATGGATTCGGGCATCAGGCCAAAAAGAGCGAATATTGCGCCAAGGATATCGGAGTTGCAGAGTCAACTAGCCGATTGGGCAATAGGCCGCAAGAGAGGACGATGCGCCGAAGAATCGGACGAAGCGTCAAGGGACCAATGACATGCCAGACAACATGATTCATGCTTAGTATTAATTGTCTAGATCAAAGTGTATTTTTATATGTGCAGGATTAACTATGATAGCAAGGCATAAAGCAAAATGAAGTCATGGAGTCAAGAACGCGATTTCGTTGGGAGTTTGAGAGTTCGTCGGAAGTCCGGACGTTCATCGGAAGTTCTATCGAAAAGTCCCGGAGCTTGCCAAAGAAGCTCGTAGGAACTCGCCAAGAAGATCGTCGTGAAGTCTAGGAGCTTGTCGGGAGTCTGCTGGAACATTGCCAAGAGATCGTCGGGAGTTCGTCGGAAGATCGCCGGAAGAAACGTAGACTTACGGACTTGTTTAGCTTAAGTATGCCTTAGATTTCGTAGTTAGTATGTAATTATGTTTGGATTTGGGCCAACCCAATTAGGGGCCAATTGGGCCCATGTAAGGATTGTGTTGGGCCCAATGAGAGGCCCAAACAGTGTCCCAAGAAGTGGTACCATCGTGGCACAGTCTCCGAGACTATGTCATGCGGTGGTACCGTCAGTCTGGGCGGTGGTACTGCCCCTGGCAGGGTGTTAGGCGGTGGTACTGCCCAGTGTAGTGTCAGTGTCAAACTGACACTGGCGGTGGTACCGCCCAACATAGGCGGTGGTATCGCCCGTACCCAGGAAACCCGGGATGAGATGTTTTTAGGCTCTGAGTTTGAATCAACTTGAGACCTATAAATACCCCTCTCATCCCTGGTTAACACACAAAAGCACAGAGAGTTTAAAAGTAAAGAAACGCTATTGCAATCTCTTGTGAGAATCCACCTCTAGTCTAAGTTTAGAATTCTGTTTAGAGAGGAGTGAGTGCTTGTAAAGGTTATCTCCTAAACCTGTGAAAAGGAGAAGAGGGGTGTATGAAGGAGATTAATCTTTGCCTATTAAAAGAAGATCGATAGTGGATGCCGGTGGCCTAGACAGAAGAGGAATCGGCGAAGTGGATGTAGGTCACGACGATCGAACCACTCTAAAATTTGGTTTGCATTTCTATTATTGCCATTTGCATACTGTAAACTACTTTACTTAGTCGCTATGCTTCCATATGCTTCCAAGTTATTACCTTTATGAAACAATTTTTCATCAGAAATGAATATAATCGAAACAAAAAGTTTTGAATACGACGTGATTTTTCCGCTACACTGATTCACCCCCCCACTTAGTGCCGGACCTGTTCCTAACACAGTATACTAGTATGTCTAGTTTTCTCAATGTCTCTCTCGAGTAACCTATGACTGAGATTATTTAGGGTTTGCATTTAAAGATGAATTAGTCTCATTATCGTAATCTCATCATGATCCAATTTTCTTTATACAGATCCATAGACATCACAATATATCCATGCAACAAGCAATATAAAGTGATAAAATATTACATAATATAATAAGCAAAATGAGTGCGTATTATATCACACATGCCATCACTTTCGTGATTGGCTTGCAAGGCACCTATGACTAGCAATCTCTCACTTGATCTAAAGCCTATCACCTATGTGTCTGATCCCCATCAAACCCCTGTGATGCTCAAAGACAATCTGAGACAATAGCTTTGTCAATGGATTTGCAATGTTAACTTCGAATGAAACTCTTTCCATTGCTATATCTCCTCGGGCAACGATCTCTCTAATATGGTGGAACCTCCTAAGAACGTGATTAGACTTTTGATGAGACCTGAGTTCCTTTACTTGGGCAATCATCTCGTTGTTGTCACAATATAAGGCAATCAACTTCTTACTACCTAGCATGACTCCCAGATCTACGATGAATTTTTTCATCCAAATTCTCTCATTTACTACCACTATTGGAGTAATATACTCCGCTTATATAATCAAGTCAATAGTATTATCTTGCTTGGAACTCTTTTAGTATACTACTCCTTCATTCAGGGTGAACACATACCTAGAATTAGACTTGCTATCATCAATGTCAAACTAAAAACTTGAGTATGTATAGCCCTTAATCCTAAGGCTACTACATCCACATACCAATAAAAGATCCTTAGTCCTTCTCAAGTACTTAAGGATACACTTTACTGATTTCCAATGCTCTAATCCTGGATCCGCCTGATACTTGCTCGTGACACTCAGAGCATGCGCTATATCAGACATGGTACATAGCATGACATATATGATAGACCCTATCATTGAAGCATAGAGTATCCTATCTATGTTTGCCCTTTCTTTAGGAGTCTTTGGGGACATACTCCTAGAAAGTGATATCCCATTTCTCATCGGTGTGAGACCTCTTTTGGAATTTTCATACCAAACCTTTTGACAATGGTGTCTATGTACCTGGACTGGGACAAGCCAAGCATCCTCTTGGATCTGTCTCTATAAATCCGAATCCCCAAGATATAGGATGCTTCCTCTAATTCCTTCATAGAGAAAAGTTTAGATAACTAAGCTTTTACTGTGGAGAGCATTCCTACATCATTCCCAATTATTATGATTAAATCTATATATAACACCAAAAAGGTGACAGTGCTCTCACTTACCTTCTTGTACAAACAAAGCTTATCTTCGTACTTAACAAAGTTATAAGATCTAATCGTCTCATCAAATCTTATGTTCCAACTTTAGGAAGCCTACTTCAGTCCATAGATGTGTCGAGACTTCGCCGGAAGAACGATTGGCATACCGGACAAAGATTGCTTAGTTAATGCCTTAATTATCATAGTTAGAACCTAGATTGAGTTAGGATTAGGAGGTAATCCCACTAATTCAGTTAGGGGCCAATTGGGCCAAAAACAAGGCTGAGTTGGGTTGGATGGAAGGCCCACTCGGCCACTTGGAGCCTTGCCATGCGGTGGCACCACCTAAGTGTTGGGAAATTCTTGGGGGCGACATCACATGCGTAGCGGAAGAAAAGAAAACAAAATCCCCAATTTTCCAAAAAGATGTTCATCGTCGTGCGAAGATTGGTGCGCAAAAAAAATTCACGAAACTTAAAACTGCATATAGAATAGATTGTGTTACCTAAGGAGATCGTATATCCCTGTTTCCCTGCAGATCTCTAGGAGAGGGTGAAGGAGGTGAAGCGCCATCCTCTCTAGCGGTGATTCACATAGTAGGGCTGCGATGACACTCCTCAAAACTCTAGGCTTTCTTTGAGGTGGAGAGGGGGAGGAGAATAGGAGAGGCAGCAAAGGCTCTAGCCTATGAACCACCGAAGACCGACTTTTCATAGAGGTCCCTTGTCAACTTAACCCTAATGGATCCTCCCTTATTGGGTATTGGATCTCCATCCAACTATCCAAGCCTTTTAAATTAGTGGATCTCTATCCAATAATCTCTTATGGGCTCCTATTGGATCTCATCCATAGGATCCAATAATTCAGGGGCTTATTGGATATCCAATAAGACAAGGGCTCCGACGGATATCTCATATCCGAATCTCTACTCATTACAACGCCTACCATATGTATGTGACCCTCTAGGCCCAATATCGAGCTGGCTGTGAGTCATATCTGTCAAAACTCCTTCTAGCTCAGTGAATTATTATCTCTATAATAATTCACTCGACTCATCGACTACGGACGTAATAGGCCACTACGCCGCAGACCCCAGATGATATAGGGGAATCTAATCCATTGGACCTGTTTGTCCTCAGTTACCATGTACCTATAGTCTCTCATCCATCTAATATCCCAAAGGCCATATATCGGGTATGGTGCTGTTAGACTCATACGGTTTCTACTTGAGTCTCGCTCTAATCGGATTCTCCCGAAAAACTCTTTCTCTCTCAATTCGAATTACCCTGGCTAGAGATTTGTCTGAACAAGAACACATGGGATATTCTTCTCATGACACTGAGAGTGGATGATCCTCTATCGACACTCAATAGCCCTCGTAAGGTTGACTGCCACTTCAGATGACCAGTTATACTAGATCTATGACATCCAAACCTATAAGTTTAATATCAAAGAATGGAGCACTCATATAGAACATCCTTGGTGTCTCAAGTCTAAGGACCAAATACACCACTGGGACTACAAAATTGCTATATGACAATAAGTTATCATCAACCATCCAACATTCCATAAGCGGATCAATCAGTGAACTCATTCTCCAATGAGCACCTATACTATATCCCTAGTGTCCCCACATGAGCAGCTATAAGACTAGCTACATCCATCATATGGATGGGTATACAACACACTAGTCTGTCCGGTTATCTCGATGTCCCTCTCGAGTAACTTATAACTGGGATTATTTTTTATCTGTGTTTAAAGGCGAATCGGTCTCATCATTGTGATCTCATCACGATCCGATTCCCATTGCACAGATCCAAGGACATCATAATATATACATGTATATATGCAATAGTCAATATAAAGTGATAAATGTCGAAATATAATAAGCAAAAAGATTCCGTGTCAAGTCACACGTGCCATCACTCACGTGATTGGCATGCTGGGCACCTAACTAGCAATCTCCCACTTGACGTAAAGCCAATCACCTATGTGTCAGATCCCCATCAGACCCTTGTGATGCTCAATGATAATCTGAGACAACGGCTTTATCAATGGATCTGCAATGTTATCTTCGGATGGAACTCTTTCCACTACTACATCTCCTCAAGTTATGATCTCTCTAATAAGCTGGAACCTCCTCAGAACACTTCTGATAAGACCCGGGTTCCCTTATTTGAGTAATCGCTCCATTATTGTCGCAATATAAGGAAATCGGCTCCTTACTACCTAGCACGACTCCCAGATCTGTGATGAAGTTCTTTATCCAGACTCCCTCCTTTGTTGCTTCTATTGTAGCAATGTACTCCGCCTCTATGGTCGAGTCAGTAGTAGTATCTTGCTTGGAACTCTTCCAGTAGACTACTCCTCCATTCAAGGTGTACACATACCCCGAATTCGACTTGCTATAATTGACATCAGATTAAAAACTCGAGTTCATGTAGCCTTCAACCCTAAGGCTACTACATCCATATACTAGTAAAAGATCCTTAGTCCTTCTCAAGGACTTAAGGATACACTTTACTGCTTTCTAGTGCTCCAAGCCTAGATCCGCCTGATACCTACTCATGACACTCAGAGCATATCAAGCCTGGTACATAGCATGACATACATGATAGACCCTATTGCTGATGCATAGGGTATCCTATCCATGTTTGCCCTTTCTTTAGGAGTATTTGGGAACATACTCCTAGAAAGTGATATCCCATGTCTCATTGGTATGAGACCTCTCTTGGAATTTTTTATACCAAACCTTTTGATAATAGTGTCTATATACTTGGACTAGGACAAGCCAAGTATCCTCTTGGATCTATCTCTATAGATCTGAATGTCTAAGATATAGTATGCTTCCCCTAAGTTCTTCATGAAGTGTCTAGATAACCAAGCCTTTACTGTGGATAGCATTCCTACATCATTCCCAATGATCAGGATGTCATCCACATATAATAACAAAAAGGTGATAGCACTCCCACTTACCTTCCTGTACATACAAGGCTCATCTTCGTTCTTAACGAAGTCATAAGATCTGATTGCCTCATCAAATCTTATGTTCCAACTTCGGGAAGCTTGCTTTAGTTTAGAAATGGATCTAAGCAACCTACACACCTTATTTGAGTAGTCCTTGGATACGAATCCCTCGGGTTGTATCATATACACCTCCTCCTCAAGGTTCCCGTTAAGGAATGCAGTTTTCACATCCATCTGCCAAATCTCATAATCATAGTGTGCTGCAATAGCCAATAGAATTCGGATGGATTTTAGTGTTGCTATATGTGAGAAGGTTTCGTCATAGTCAACACCTTGTCTTTGACGATACCCCTTAGCCACTAGCCTTGCTTTATAGGTCTCTACCTTTTCATCTACTCCGATCTTTTTCTTAAAGATCTACTTGCAATCGATGGGTACAATATCTTTGGGCGCATCAACTAGGTTCCAAACCATGTTGGAGTACATGTAATCTATCTCAGAATTCATGGCTTCTTGCTACTTCCCGGAGTCTATACTCATAATAACCTCCTCATAGGTCTAAGGATCAATATCCTCAACATTATCTCCTTTAATATGTCCCATATATCTCTCAAAAGGATGGGATACTATGTCGGACCTACGTAAAGTTAGAACTTGTGTATTAGGTACTTGAACATACTCGGGCTATAGAGTAGTGGTGCTTGAGCTAGGTTCTCTAACCTTGCTCAACTCTATCATGCTCCCACTATCTCTGCCAAGAATGTGTTCCTTCTCAAGAAACACCACTCTCTTGGCTACAAAGACCTTTTGGTTCTCGAGATGATAGAAATAATACCCACAAGTTTCCTTGGGATATCCCACAAACTTGCACCGTTTCATCCTTGATTCTAACTTATCGGGGTTGTGTCTTTTAACGTGAGCAGGGCAGCCCCAAATCTTAACAACCTTAAGATCGGGCTTCTTCCCTTTCCATATCTCATATGGTGTAGACACTGCCAACTTAGTTGGAACTCTATTCAAAAGGTAAGTTGCGGTCACTAGGGCAGATCCCCAAAATGAGATGGGTAGGTCAGCGAAACTCATCATGGATCATACCATGTCTAACAATGTACGATTCTTCCTTTCAAACACACTATTGTGCTGAGGTATATAAAGAGTTGTCTATTGGGATAGAATCCCATAGTCCTTGAGGAATTGGATAAACTCTGTACTTAAGTACTCACCTTCTCGATCTGATCAAAGAGTCTTGATACTCTTTATAGTCTGGTTCTCCACTTTATTCTTATACTCTCTGAATTTCTCAAAGACATCGAACTTGTACTTCATTAAGTACATATATCTATACTTTAAGAAATTATCAATAAAGGTAATGAAGTAGGAGTAACCACCAATGGCATAAGTTGATATGGGTCCACATTCATCACTACGTATGAGTTCCAACAGCTCAGTGACTCTCTCTCCAGTTCCACTAAATGGAGAGTTGGTTAGTTTTCCACGAAGGGAAGGCTCGCAAGTTGTATATGACTCATAGTCGAGTGGATTTAGATATCCATCATTTGCTGACTTTTGAATCCTTCCCCCATGGATGTGACCTAGCCTACAATGCCATAAGTATACACTATTCACCTTATCTCGTTTCCTCTTAGATACACTTACATTCATGATATGTGGAGTATTGTCTAACATAAATAAACCATTATGTAATATTTCTCTTGCCAATATCCTTGACTTTGCTAGAATCTACAACAAATTGCATATGTGATAAGCAATACCAGTATCCAATACCAATGCACTATCACAAAAATCTAACAATTGGAGATTGATCATGAATGTGCTTGAAGCTTCTCCAAGCTTTTGTTTTGCCCTCTTTGCAAGGTACTCTTTGCAGTTCCTCTTCCAATGACCATCTTTTTAGTAGTGGAAGGCCTTTGTCCTTTGCCAAGTCTTTCTTAGCAACATTTGCTTTACCTGGTCTGCCCTTGCCCTTGCCCTTATTAAGGGACTTTTCTGCTTTCCTTTTCTTTCTGGTCTCACTAGTGTAGAGAACTAGCTTCTCCTTTTTGATAGTGCTCTCTGCCTCCCTCAACATATTGAGGAGCTCTAGGAGAGTCACCTCAAGCTTGTTCATATTAAAATTCATTATGAATTATGAAAAGGAATCTGGTAGGGACTAAAGCACAATGTCCACACACAAGTTATCCTCTAGGACCATTTCTAGACTTGTGAGTTTCTCTATCCACTCAATCATCTTTAAGACATGGTTCTGAACCGGTGTCCCCTCAGTTATCCTAGCGTGGAAGAGGCTCTTGGATATCTCATATCGTTGAGTCCTTCCCTATTCCTCAAATAGTTTGCGGACATGTAGGAGAATGGATCTGACATTAATCTTTTCATGTTGTCTCTGTAACTCAGGAGTCATAGAGCCAAACATATAGCACTGAGCAAGAGTAGAGTCATCAATGTACTTCACGTAGCGAGCGACCTCATCCTCACTTGCCCCTTCCTCGGGCGTAGGCATCACACTGTATTAAGGACGTATGTGATTTTCTCCGTCGTGAGAACAATTCTCAAGTTATGGAGCCAATCCGTATAATTTGGACCAATGAGGTGGTTGACATCAAGTATGCCATGTAAGGGATTTGAAAGCGACATTTTCTAAAAATAAAGATATAGTAGAAATAAATAACATGCAGATTTTACAGAAATAAATAATCAAGATATGAACTTCTATCTTAATATGTTCCCACTATTTTATTGGCAAGTCACGCGACTCCCTCAGCACGTGAAACGGAAGTCTCTAGCAGACTTCTAGTGAGGATCAGGATCCAATCAGCGTCTTAGTATAACATCGAGAAACTCGACCAATCACACTAAGCCCAAAAGGTAGGCATCTCTTGCCGATCATAAATCCTTGTGATTCCCGTCCTGTTCGGCCTCCGAATCACTATGGTCTCAAGGGACTTGACCAACTATAATGTTTGGTTAAGTCAACACCATCGTTACAAGATGAGTCAGATTCGATGATATACCCTCGAGGGACTCGACCAAGCATACCATGTCCTCAAGTCACTAGTGACATCTCTGTGTCGTAGGCAAGATAGCGAATCATGATATATGTAAGCCTCAAGGGACTCGACCAACTCAACCTACACCGAGAACGATCCCAACCTATAACGATGGAAGGCCATGTGAGTTAATCTAATTGCCTTACGTTTACTGACTTAATAGTATCGAGAGAGGGGTTTCTATGATTTGGTCTCCTAATATGACATGTCACACATATACATATTAAATATATATCTACATCGCATGCAAATATATATACATATCTAATAGGTGTATCAGCAATCATACCAAATAATCATGGACCACAACCTAATGTGATCAAGCCCGAGCCAGTAAGCCTAATCACTCACATCAAGATCTATGTGTGCAACGGTGCATCTCCATACCCTGTGATCGTCTATCTTGTCCTCGTTGGTTCTGTCGACATCTCGACGCATCTCCATGCATTGCGATCATCCATCTCGTGGGTCCCGTTATCGCATCCATGCTCTCGCTGCGCCTCCTCGTGTGATTATAGCTTAATCATAGGCACGCAGGCCCGACAATAAATGAGAAATATTATAGAGGCTCGCAGGCCCCTATAATAATAATCATAAGTACACATATCACACGGTCCATGATCATTTGTCCATGCATCATACATCACTTGTATAAATCATCATTATGTAGGACTACTAGATAATAATAAAAATAATAATCAATTAAAATTTTTAATTAATTAATATTTGTGAAATCAGGGACATGTAGGAAATTTTCTAAATTTTAAGGGGTATTTTCATAATTTTTGAAATTCATAGAGGTAAAACTATCTTTTTGCCCAAGAATGCCCTAATCCCTTTCTCCCCTACTGCTGCAGCTGCCGTCGCCAGCCTGCCGGCGGCAACCTATGCGGCGGGGGGTGGGGGGGGGCGGGGCGCTACCCCTACCTGCGGGCGCCGTCGCCCCTGTAGGTGGGCACCCGTACGGGCGGTTTTGCCCGCAGGCACAGCGCCCGCAAGTGCCGCTGCCCCACTACGCCTCTGCCCGTGGGTGCAGCGGCCACAGGTGCTGTTGACCTGTTGCACAACTGCACGCGGGCGTAGCGGCCATAGGTGCTGTTGCCCCACGGCACCTTTGCATGCGGGCTGCCTGGCCCCATAGGCTATCGGCCGTTGGTAGCAAGCTTGCTGCATGTAGATGGCAATGCTACCATCTGCAAGGCCAGCAACAGTTGCTGCCCTTTCTTGCTTTTGCGTCAACGATTTTGACGCCAAAAGCTTCTCCAAAACACAACACACGCAGTTCAAAATCAATCTTTCGCATGAACAACCTGGCTCTGATACCACTGTTGGGAAATCTTGTGGGCGACATCACATGCGCAGCGGAAGAAAAGAAAACAAAATCTCTAATTTCCCAAAAAGATGTTCATCGTTGTGCGAAGATTATTGTGCAAAAAAAATCCGTGAAACTTAAAACTATGTATAGAATATATTGTGTTACCTAGGGAGATCGTATATTCCTGTTTCCCTACAGATCTCTAGGAGAGGGTGAAGGAGGTCAAGCACCCTCCTCTCTAATGGTGATCCACACAGTAGGGATGCGACGATGCTCCTCAAAACTCCAGATTTGCTTTGAGGTGGAGAAGGGGAGGAGAATAGGTGAGGCAAGCAAAGGCTCTAGCATATGAACCACTGAATCCCTCCTATTTATAGAGATCCCCTATCAACTTAACC
>LVTN01001421.1:48840-59405 GCA_001649415.1 Musa itinerans
ATCCTCTATCGACACTCAATAGCCCTCGAAAGGTTGACTACCACTCCCGATGACCGACTG
Source organism: Musa itinerans (assembly GCA_001649415.1). Taxonomy (NCBI): domain Eukaryota; kingdom Viridiplantae; phylum Streptophyta; class Magnoliopsida; order Zingiberales; family Musaceae; genus Musa; species Musa itinerans. Next base: position 48,901 of record LVTN01001421.1, read on the forward strand.
TACTTGATCTGGGACATCCAAACCTATAAGTTCGGTATAAAAAAATGGAGCACTCATATAGGACATCCTTGGTGTCTCAAGTCTAAGGACCATATACACCACTGGGACTACAGAATCGCTGTCTGACAATAAGGTATCATCAACTATCCAGCATTCCGTAAGCGGATCAATCAATGAACTCATTCTCCAATACGAGTAGCTTTGAGACCAACTGCATCCATCATATGGATGGGTATACAGCACACTAGTCTATCCGGTTATCTCGATCTCCCTCTCGAGTAACCTATGACCGGGATTATTTAGGATCTGTGTTTAAAGACAAATCGGTCTGATTATCGTAATCTCATCACGATTCGATTCCCATTGCACAGATCCAAGGACATCACAATATATACATGCATATATGCAATAGTCAATATGAAGTGATAAATGCCAAAATATAACAAGCAAAAAAATTCTATGTCAAGTCACATGTGCCATCACTCACGTGATTGGCTTATTGGGCACCTATGACTAGCACTAGGGTGGGCGGTGGAACCGCTTGAGGCTCAGCCCCCCAAGTGATCTGGGCGGTGGTACCGCTAGCAGTTAATGCTTTCAGGCGATGGTACTCTCCTATTAGGCAATGGTATCACTAGAGCCTAGTCATTGAGGCTCTATCAAGCGATTGTACCACTCAGTGTTAGAGTGTAAGGCGGTGGTATCGCTAGTACCCTGGTAATCCGAGATGAGACACTTTTTAGTTCTAATTTTGAAGCCATTGGGGCCTATAAATACCCCACTCCTTTCTGCATGAAAAGGTAACAAAGGAGCAGAAAAGTGTGAAAAAATCTTTAAGTGTTGGGGTGTAAAAGTATTATAAAAGTGCTAAGAGTCCTCTTCTTTCTTGAGCTTTGTAACCATTAGAGAAGATGTATGAGGCTTGTAAGGGTTGTCTCCTGAACCTGTGAAAAGGAGAAAGCTTTGTAGGAAGGTGATTGGTCTTCGCCTATTGAAGGAAGACCATTAGCGGATGCTGGTGACCTCGACGGAGGAGGAATTGGAAGTTGACGTAGTTCACAACGACTGAACCACTATAAATCCGGTGTATTTTTTCCATACTACTTTCCTTCATTACATAGCTACATTGTACACTTTACATTTACTCTAAGTCATTACTTTCATTACTTTTTGAGACGGGCTTTGTCGAAATGATTTTATCAAACGAAAATTTTTGAATCAATATAATTTTTATCGCTGCACTAATTCACTCCCCCTCTCTTAGTGTCGTATTGATCCTAACAATTAGTATCAGAGCAAAGTTACTCTCGATTTAGTTTAAAACTCAAGAGAGATGACTTTTGCTCGCAATCATGAGGGTCATTTTATCACACGTCCTCTCATGTTCAATGGAACGGACTATACTTATTAGAAAACTAGAATGAGGATTTTCTTGATTTCTATGGATTTCAAGTTATGGAATATCGTTAAAAACAGATTTCAAAAGTCTTCTCTTCTAATGAATGATTGGACTGATTTGGAGAAAAAGACTTTCTCTTTGAACGACAAAGCTATGAATACTTTATTTTATGTTTTGGATAAAAATGAATTCAATCAAGTTTCTATTTGTGAAATAGCTTATGACATTTGGTATACACTTGAAATCACACACGAAGGCATGAGTAGAGTTAAGGAGTCAAAAATCAATCTTTTAGTTCATAGTTATGAATTGTTTCACATGAAACCAAGCGAAACCATTGGAGACATGTACACCTGGATTACAGATGTCGTTAATGGTCTGAAAGCACTTGGTAAAAGTTTTTCTAATTTTGAACTTGTTAATAAGATATTAAGATCCCTTCCATAGAGTTGGGATCCTAAAGTAATCGTAATTTAAGAAGCCATGGACTTAAACAACTTTCCACTCGAAGAACTTATCGGGTCTTTTGATGGCCTACGAAATGACGTGCAATGCACATAAAGAACTTGAGAATAACCTTCTAAAGAATATGAAGGATTTGACACTTAGAACTCAAGAAGATCACTTCAGAGAAAACTCAAGTGATGATGATGATGACTTGGCACTTCTAACAAAAAAAATTAAAAAATTCATAAAAAGGAATAAAACTAAACATGACATTAAAAATAAAAATGAACTTAAAAAGGACCAAATAATTTGTTACGAATGCAAGACGTCGAGGCACTTCAAAAGTGAATGTCCCCAAGTGAAGAAGAAGTAACCTAAGAAGAAGAAGGTGCTAAAAGCTACTTGGAGCCAATCAACAAAGAAGTTGCTAACTACGCTTTAATAGTGCTTGGCGATGAGGTAAGTAACTTAGTCAAAGCCCATTTATGCTTTGATGAATTGTTGAATGTTTTTCACGATTTATTTAATGAATGTAGAATAGTCAGTAAAGGGTATAAAATATTAAAAAAGGAGCATGTCTCTCTTATTAGTGAACTCAATTGTTTAAATATTAAGCATGAGAATGAAATATTGCCTCATTGTATATAATGTGAAGAATTAGAGATGCTTAAAAAGGAAATTTTGCTACTACATGAAACCTTAGAAAAATTTGAAATAGGAAGCAAATCCTTAAACATGATCCTAGCAAAAAGGTATCATGTTAATAGAAGAGATGGAATCGGCTTTGTGACTAACACTCACCAAAAGCCAATCATCTTTGTCAAAGGCCCAACTTTGCATGTTTCACCCCGAAACAAATGCACTTTTGTTGCAAATTTGGACATTTTGTTTGTAAATATCCATTTAAGAGGTATAGTCCACATAAGTTAATTTGGGTCCCTAAAGGAACCTTAAATGACACAATGCAAAATGATAAGTTAAGTAGATATATTTATGAGGAACCCAAGGTAAAATGGGTACCTAAAAGATAACCCCATTTCTTGTAGATATATTTATAATCACAAGTTAGGAGCAAGAGATGGAGTGGATGCTCAAGGCTTATGACTTGAGATCTAAAATACTTCATAAAGCTCTCTAGCCAAATAATAAAGGAAAGATCATTAGACTTAGAACTATTAGTAACAAAATAATTTTAATTGAAGATGCTTTATATTCAATGAAATCATGCTTGATTATTTGATCTCTTATATTTCTTTTTGCCTTCTACTAAAGAGAAAAATTATCCAAATGAATAATGGTTGTTCTCGATAATTCTTATGCATGAGTTCCTCTTTTATATTTTTTGGATTTCTCAACTTTTGAAAATTAGGTCTTCTTTTTTTGAGATCGTTTACTTTTATTCCCTCTCTTTGCAATTCACAAAACAAGAGATATGATTCATGGATCATTGGTATATTTGAACTGATCATTTCTATAAGAATTCTTCCTCCTTCTATTTACGATTTTTGAACTTCATTTCATGAAATGACTTGATATGATATTTATGCAAATAAGTGTTTGCACCACATAATAATTGTGATCTTGCTTGTCACAAAAGAAAAGGAGGCAAGAGTACTTGCTCGTTGCATCTCAAAAGAAAAGCAATAATGCTAGACAAAGAAAACAAACAGCTTGAGGAAAATAGTGCACCGACGGTGGCACCGTTGAACTAGCGGTAGCACCGCCAGTACACATTGGTTGTAGGCAGTAGCACCACCCAACTAGTAGTACCACCGCTCGCAACTCTACCCTATAAAAACCTAAGTTAGGGCCGACGGTAGAACCACCCCCAACTCTTTGTACACCCCTCTAAACCTCTCCATACCCCCCATTCCTCTTACTATCCCTCTAGAAACTCAAAAAAACCCTCATCCTTTGCAAATGTAAGGATCAATCTCAACTTTCCAAGAGATCACTACAAGGGTAATCCTCAAAACCTTTCTCTCAATTCATTAATAGATCTTGATTCTTATATGTAGTTCTCTCATTGATAATATGTGTAGTTTCATGGCATCTAGAAGATCTTCAAGGGACAAAGAAAAGAACAGATTAGATGAAACATATGATTCCATACTTTTTGATTCCCCTAAATATGCCCTTAAATTCTCAACCTTTAAGTCTAGAAGTATATATAAGGAAAAATATGTAGATTTAGAATAATTGAGTAAATTGGAACCAATTCATTGGTTCGCTAACTTAAATGTCCTTTCGATTCTTTAAATGAGTGAACACATTTATCTAAGACTTGTTCGGTTGTTTTATAACAACTTGCATGTGGATGAAAATGATAGGGTGTCCACTTATCTCCTATAGCATCACATACCCATTACAGATAGTGAAACCTTATAGAAATTCTTGAAAACAGAAGAGGTTGCTACTTCTTTGGATATCTGATATGACAAAACATGATTGATCTATCCACAAAAGATATGATGCTTCCATATAATGGTTTAATTACTAGACTAATGCATGCCCATGACATAGTTATTCCACTTGATGAAGAAACCTTAAAATTAGATCGATTCAATATCATCAATAGAAATCTATGAAATTAAGATGTATAGTAAGAAACATAATTTGGACTCGATTACCCAAGAGGACTGAACCTCCCCCACCAGAACCAGAACCAGAAATACCTATATATAGGGAAAGTTATTCTCCTCCTACCAGTCCCTTTGAGGCAGCACCTCCAACAGAGCAAGCACCCTCCTCATTTGCCAATTCAATAGTGACTTGAATAGATCGAATTGAACTACGTCAAGATCATATCTAAACCGAGATGCAACTTAATATTTTGTTTAGGCATTTTGATTTACCACCACCTAAATAGGTTGTGTATTTCCTTTTATTGATAAAAGAGAGTATGAAACTAAAAGGTACTATGATGAGTTGTACTCTTTGATATACGTACTTCATAGATTCTATGATGTACCTTTTGACGTTATGTGCTTTTCAATATTATGGCGTGCTTCTTGATGATGATATAATGCATGCAATAGTCTTAGAATTAGGCATGATAAATCTTTTGAATGTATAAATCCCTTGATACAATTTTCGAATTTCTTGATTTTTTGTAACTTGAGTTTTCTTTTTAAATCAAGATCGTTTTATCTTTCTCATGATATTTACAAAAGGAAAGATTCGACTCATGGACTTTTGGTATTTACAACTTGATGTCTTATTTTTCATGTGATGATCATGAGTCCTTCCTCCTATCTCCTAAAGAAGAGCCTTGATTCATGGATTTTTTATTAATGACTTGATCTTTTTTCAATTTCTATAAATCATTCTTCCTTCTATTTATAAGAAAAAAGATTTGATTTATGAAGTTTTATTCATGGATTTTTTATCCTTCATTTGATGATCTTTTCCCATGAATTCTTCCTCACTCTTCTCACGAAAGAAGAATTTTTATTCATAGACTTTTAGTATGTGATGATCATTTGCAAGAATAGGGATTTGATTTTTTCGTATGGATATCTTGATCCTTTTTTATGAATATGTTCTCTTTGCTAAAATAGAAGCATGATTTAATGAAACTCATTTATTATGGATTTGACTTGGTTCAAATCCTTTCATGAATTTGGTTCTTAATTTTTTTTTTTTTTGTGGAGAATGAATTCCTCCCTTACTCTTCTTCCTCTTCTTATTTTTATGACAAAGAAAGAAAGAAACTTGCACATCTCAAGAAGAACCAAAAACCTCTTACACATCTAAAGCAAAAATGCTAGCTTGCCCATTTCAAAAAGCAAAAGTAGTTATCATGTAAAGTTTTTGCTTAACTTCTCATTTTTTGCTAGCTTGGATAAATTGATGTAACACTTACTTGAATAATTTTTAAACACTTGCATTGTTGAATGATTCTCCTTTTTGTTGATGACAAAGGGGGAGAAATGATGATTGGTATCAAAATGTTGATTTAAGCATGAGAAATGATGAATGTTTGGTATCATGAAATGATAATTGGTATTATGATCAAAATATTGATTTAAGCATGAGAAATGATGAATGTTTGGTATCATGATCAAAATGTTAATTTAATGCATGAAGTGATAAATGCTTAAAATTGTAATGTCTTTGCATCATGTATGTTATGCCCAAAATGATATATCATGAATACTTTAGTATCATGTATGATATGCCCAAAGTGATGTTGATTTATTTTTGGTATCATGCATGAAGTGAGGATGAAATGTAAGGTTTTGAAATTGTGCATGTTTTAATTTAAAACTATAATGATGCACAAACATATGAAATTTTGATTTGGTATATTGCATTCGATCCTTGTGATCGAAATTGTTTCATTTGAATTCAAAGGTCATGATTTCTTTTGAATTCAAGTTCGCTTATCTTAATATGGCGTATAGATAGGGGGAGTTAAGATTAACTCTGTCATCAATTGGTTGTCATCATAAAAAATGGGGAGATTGTTGAATCTCGGATTTTGATGATGAAATCAATTGATAAATTATTGATCTAATCCATATGTTAAGATAAGTATTACAGGTTTAACTACGATAATGAATAAGGCATAAAGCAGCTATTGGGCTGGAGTCAATGATCGGATGTTATGTTGAAGATTCGAACGATGTGCCGGAAGCTCGCCGAGAGTTCGTCGGGAGTTTGTTGAGAGTTCATCGGGAGTTTGCCGAGAGTTCGCCGAGAGTTCGTCGGGAGATCGCCGAGAGTTCGTCGGGAGATCGCCGAGAGTTCGTTGGGAATTCATCGTGATTTCATTAGGAGCTTGCTAAGAGTTTGTTGAGAGTTCACCAAGAGTTCATCGGGAGTTCGCCAAAAGCATGGTGAAAGTTCACCGAAAGTTTATCGAGACTTTGCCGGAAGAATGATTGACATACTAGACAAAGATTGCTTAGTTAATGCCTTAATTATCATAGTTAGAACCTATATTGAGTTAGGATTCGGAGGTAATCCCACTAACTCAGTTAGGGGCTAACTGAGCCCAAAATAGGGTTGAGTTGGGCCAGATGGAAGGCCCACTCGGCCACTTGGAGCCTTGCTAGGCGATGGCACCACCCGGGGTGGGTGCTGGAATCGCTTGAGGCTCAGCCTCCCAAGTGGTCTGGGTGGTGGTACCGTTGGTAGTTAATGCTGCCAGGTGGTGGTACTGCTAGAGCCTAGTCTCCGAGGCTCTGTCAGGCGATAGTACCGCCAGACTAGGTAGTGGTATCGCTGGTAGTTAATGCTGCTAGGTGGTGGTACTCTCTTGTTAGGCGATGGTATTGCTAGAGCCCAGTCTTCGAGGCTCTGTCAAGCGATAGTACCGTTAGACTAGGCGATGGTACCACCCAGTGTCAAAGTGTCAGGCGATGGTACCGCCCAGTAATGGCAATGGTACCGCTAGTGCCTCGAAAATCCGGGATGAGATACTTTTTAGCTCCAATTTTGAAGCCATTGGAGCCTATAAATTCCTCACTCCTTTCTGCATGAAAGGGTAATAAAAAGAACAGAAAAGTGTAAAAAAATCTTTAAGTGTTGGGGTGTAATAGTGTTATAAAAGTGCTAAGAGTCCTTTTTTTTAGCTTTGTAATCATTAGAGAAGAGGTGTGAGACTTGTAAGGGTTGTCTCCTAAACCCGTGAAAAGGATAAAGCTTTGTAAGAAGGTAGTTGGTCTTCGCCTATTGAAGGAAGACCATTAGTGGACACTGGTGACCTCGACGAAGGACGAATCAGAAGTGAACGTAGGTCACAATGACCGAACCACTATAAATCTGGTGTGTTCTTTCTTTACTGCTTTCCTTCATTACTTAGCTACACTCTACACTTTACATTTACTCTAAGTCATTACTTTAATTATTTTTCGATAAGGGCTTTGTCGAAACAATTTTATCGAACAAAATTTTCTAAATCAACGTAATTTTTATTACTGCACTAATTCACCCCCCCCCTCTTAGTGTCGTATTGATCCTAACAAGATGGACCTAAGCAACCTACACACCTTATCTAGATTATCCTTAGACACGAATCCCTTAGGCTATATCTGTTAGGATCAATATGACACTAAGAGGGGGGGGGGGTTTGAATTAGTGTAGTGATAAAGATTATGTTGATTTGGAAAGTTTCATTCGATAAAATCATTTCGTCAAAGACCGTATCGAAAAGTAATGAAAGTAATGACTTAGAGTAAATGTAAAGCGTAAAGTGCAGATAAGTAATGAAAGAAAGCAATAAGGAAAAAACATACCGGATTTATAGAGGTTCGGTCATTATGACCTACGTCCACTTCCGATTCCTCCTCCATCGAGATCATTGGCATCCACTAATGGTCTTCTTTCAATAGGTGAAGACCAATCACCTTCTTACAAAGCTTTTCTCCTTTTCACGGGTTTGGGAGACAACCCTTACAAGCCTCACACCTCTTCTCTAATGATTACAAAACTGAAGAAAGAGGAGGAGGTCCCTTAGCACTTTTACAATACTTTTACACCCCAACACTTAAAGATTTTTTCATACTTTTCTGCTCTTTTTGTTACCCTTTTATGCAGAAAGGAATGGGGTATTTATAGGCCCCAAAGGTTTCAGAATTAGAGCCAAAAAGTGTCTCTTCCTAGATTTTTGAAGTATTGGCTATTAGGAAAGGGTCGGCACTAAGAGGGGGGTGAATTAGTGCAGCGGAAAGATTACGTCTTCAAAACTTTGTTGTTTCGATTAAAACTGATTTCGACAAAAAATTGTTGTATAAAGGTAATAACTTTGAAAGTGCACGGAAGAGCATAGTGGATGTAAAGCAAGTAAGAAGGTTTATAGTTAAAGTAAATTGCACAAATAAAATACAAACTAGATTTTTATAGTGGTTAGGTTGTCGTGACCTACATCCACTCCGCCGATTCCTCTTCCGTCAAGGCCACTGGCATCCACTATCGATCTTCCTTTAATAGGCGAGATCAACCTCATTTTTACACCCCTCTTCTCCTTTTCACAAGTTTAGGAGTCAACCTTTACAAGCACACACACTCCTCTCGAAACAGAATTCTAAGTTTAAGCTAGAGGAGGGATTTCTCAAGTGGTTTCTACAGCGTTTTCTTACTTTAAAACTCTTTGTGCTTTACTTCTATTATACTTATGAATACATTTTCAAAGTTAACATCTCTCCAAAATGATTTTCGTCGAAATTGGTTTTAATCAAACGAAGATTTTTTGAAACCGATATAATCTTTCCGTTGCACTAATTCACCCCTCCCCCTCTTAGTGCCGACCATTTCCTAGCAATTGGTATCAAAGTGAGATTCACTCTTATTTGGTTTTAAACCTAAGAGAGATGGCATTTGCCAAGAACCTAGGGGGCCATTCAATTACATGTCCATGTTAGGATCAAGAGCGGCACTAAAAGGGGGGGTGAATTAGTGCAGCAGAAAACTTTTACGATTTCAAAAAATTATTCGTTTCATTTAAAACTGATTCCGACGAAAATGGTTTCGATTCAATCTGTTTCTGAGAGAAGTTGAACTTGCAAGCTTTTATAAAAGTGCAAGAGAAGATTAAGGAGTTTGTAGTAAAGTAAATTGCACAAAGTAAATACAAACCGAGTTTTAGAGAGGTTCGGTCAATGTGACCAACATCCACTTTCGGATTCCTCCTCCGATGAGGTCACCGGTGTCCACTAAAGGCCTTCCTTTAATAGGTGAAGACCAATCATATCTTTACAACACTTTCTCCTTTTCACGGGTTTAGGAGAGAACCATTACAAGTCTCACACCTCTCTTGAATGATCTCAAAACTTAGAAAGGGAGGAGGAGGACTCTAGCACTTGTTTACAAAACTTTTACACCCCAATAACTTAAGATTATCTCAATGCTTTCATGCCCTTTCATGCTGAAAATGGTGGGGTTTTTAATGGCTTCAAAATTGGAGCCTAAAAGTGTCTAATCCTGAATTTCCGGGGTCCTCATGGTACCATCGCCATTATTGGGCGGTACTATCGCCTGAAACCTGACATTGGGTGGTACCACCGCCTAGTTTGGGTGGTATGACTGCTTGACAAAGCTCAGAGACCGAGCTCTGGTGGTACCACCGCTTGATAGGGGCGGTACCACTGCTGGCAGTATTAACTACCAGCGATACCACCGCTTGATAGGGGCGGTACCACCGCCTAGAATTCCTGGGAGACCGAGTCTCCCGGGCAGTGCCACCATCGGCCCTGGCGGTGCCACCATCGGCTAGGAATTCAGAGTCCTAGTTGGGCATTGAATTCGGTAATTAAGACATGATTACTATACTTTATGTTTCGATGCATCAATTGCTCTTCCGGCGAGCTTCCGACGTACTTCCGGCGAACATTTGACGAACTCTCGGCAATGCTCCGGCGGACTCCCAACAAGCTCCCAGTCTTTATGATGATCTTCTTGGTGAGCTCCGACGAGTTTCTTTGGCAAGCTCCTGGACTTCTCGGTTGGTTCCGGCAGAACTTTCGACGAACGTCCGGACTTTCGGTGAACTTTTGAACTCCTAATGAGATCTCGATCTTGGCTCCGGCAACACCTACTTTATATCTTACTACTATCGTAGTTAATCCTGCACACTTTTCTCAACATATAGATTAGATCAAACAATTTACAATTGACTTCATCATTAAAATCCAAGATTCAACAATCTCCCCCTTTT
>LVTN01001422.1:0-11651 GCA_001649415.1 Musa itinerans
ATCCATCCAGATCTGGTAGCTCTATCAATCACCCATGAAATGGAGCATGGGTTGACCGGTGATATAAAAATGGCAGCTTTCCCTGTTTGCTGCTCCTTGAACATGGAATCCACCATTCGAAGTCTTGTTAGTGTTCAAGACAGTGTTGATCGTGGAGTACTCTACACGAGTTTCATGTCAACCGATGCTCCTGGCACCATCAATGCCATAAAACAAAGCTCATTTTTGCATAATAGCACTTGACCCTATCATTTGGTTCCTCATCTTCTGCAATCCAGTAGTTCAGCAGGAGCTAACTTGAGGCAGTAAACCAAGGCATCATTTGGATCTTTTCAGGCTTTGTGCTCTGTACACTTACCCATCATCGTTGCAAGAAATGCCTGAATCCAGCGACTGGAGCCACCCAATTCCTGGAAGTGATTCTTAGTTGTATTCGAGCTGTCATCTCTGCCATTGCCGAGTGATGAAACCAGCATCCGAAGGGCACATGCCTGAACAAGTCTGGTGGGTGCCAGCAACTGTTCAAGGGATCAGTTCTAACTCGATGTGATGAGTGGGTGTTTGATAGGGTTTTATTGTTCGAGGTGATGATTAAGAAATGCAAGCACAGTGGAATACATTTTGGTCATTTTGTTTTAGGAGATTGAATCGATCGAGTGATATGAATGCAGTCTCATTTAAAGTTTGGGATGGATGCGAAGACATTAATACAGAAATCCAATTAGATTTTGGGTTGGATTAGACTGTCCCCACTTGCACCCCAAACAAAGCAGTCGAGGTCAATGTCCACATCACACTCTGTCACCTTCCAACCATGTCTCACAGATCTGATCACATAATATGGTCAAACAGACATGCACACTTCCAGCACTAAGTCTCCTGTTGAGCGAGCGAGAGAGAGAGAGAGAGAGAGAGAGAGGCCTCTAACTTTTGGCCACAGTGACCCTCAATCAATTCTTTCCTGTCCTCACTGTCTTTCCCCCTCCAGCAGTCGACAGAAGAGAGAGGGTACTCCATCCTTAGGTTTGTTTTCCTTCTTTGTGTGTTCTACTTTCATATTTGGTGGCCTGGCTTTGTGCTTTGGGTACTTGGGATCATATGTGTGTATATTATTTGATGGATGCATTTGCATCCAGTTTCCTTGTGCTCTTTTTGTTTTGCCTGCTTCCCTTCATAATTTTGGAGAGCATAATATGTATCATGTGTTCTGTTGTTTCTTACAATTTGTGTAGATCATCAACTAGTGGAATAAGAAAAACTGGGTTGTCTCATGTCTCAGAGATGTTAGAGGTCACTTCGATCTTTCTTTCCACTGTGATGTTGGGATTCTTTTTGTCTAAATGAGAAGATATATGCTTTTTGTGTAGAGCATAGAGATGTTAGAGTTCATTTTGATCTTTCTTTGCACTGTGATGTTAGGATTCTTTTTGTCTAAATGAGAAGATATATGCTTTTTGTGTAGAGCATAGAGATGTTAGAGTTCATTTTGATCTTTGTTTGCACTGTGATGTTGGGATTCTTTTTGTGCCCAAATGAGAAAATATTTGCTTTTTGTGCAGAGCATAGAGAGGTTAGAGGTCACTTTGATCTTTCTTTGCACTGTGATGTTGAGATTCTTTTTGTGCCTAAATGAGAAGATATATGCCTTTTGTGTAGAACATAGAGATGTTAGAGGTCACTTTGATCTTTCTTTGCACTGTGATGTTGGGATTCTTTTGGTGCCTAAATGAGAAAAGGAGAACATAGAGTTACAGTCTAAAATATATGCTTCCATCATTGTCATCTGAGATCCTCCATTTCATCCTGTGGGCAGGCATATTTCAAGAGTGACAGATCTTCTTGAGCAGAATCACCATGCTGAGGCAGGTATCAAGTAGGAATCAGAGAGGAAAGGGGGGTCTCAAGCCCAAAAGTGCTCTTCAAATATGTCTGTTGGTTGCCATCTGTGTCTGGTTGATCTATCAGATGAACTACTCTCAGTACAAGAAGAAAGCATACGAGGAGAGCGACTCGAAGGTCTCATTCAAGGGCGACGAGAGGCAGCTCGGCATCACAAAGTTTAGCAGGAAAGATCTGTCTCATCCTGTCAACATAGTGGACCGGATCAAGCAAGAAGAGCAGGAGGATGATAAGAAGGTAGAACATGGAATTAAGCACGACAAGGTCGAGGATGAAGAGGATACTCATGAGGAGAGCGAGGATGAGACCAAGGATGTGGATGCATTTGAGGACCGAGATCACGAAGAGGCGTTCCATAAGGCTCGAGAAATAAGTTTCAGAGGTGATGATGCCTCCAGTGAGGTAGCCCATATGGTGCAAGAGGTGGAACACGAAGAAGGGTCTCAGGAGGCACGAGAAAGGAGTTTTAGAGCTGATGATGTATCCAGTGCAGTAGCTCATGTGCCAAAGGTGAATGAGGCAGAGTCTGAAACTGTTGATGGAGGATCGAAGAAGCTGGATGAGAATGGATCCAAGATGGCAGACAGAAGAGATGGAGAGGCTCCAAGTGTTGCCAATGAAACACTCGAAGATTCGAGTTCTAGCAAATTGCTCGATAATTCGCAGGGAACCAATTCAAGGATCGTTCCAACAAATGTGTCGGCTGCAAATATAACAAGAAGCAAATCCAAGAACCACAAGGAACAGCAGCAGCAGCCTATTCCAACAATTGCAAGTATCATCAACAACCAAACCGGCAGAGATGCAAAAAATTTTACAGCTTTCTCGATGAGTCAGAAGAATTCTACTGTAGTATCGGTAGATAGGATTGAAACCCAGGCCAACCTGATGGTAAAGCTGGACCCAATTAATCCCACAGTTTCACAAAATCAAACTAGCACCGAGCAATCAATCGATGGACAAGCTAATGCAGTGAGGCTCATAATTCAGAAGACTGATAAGGTTTCTGGACCAGAAGAATCACAATATGAGAATGGAACATCTGTTAAACTGGATTCTGGCAATTCGTCGAACAGTTTAGCCGCAGATAAAAATAGAGATGCACGCGGTGAACTTTCTGATTCGCCGGACATCCAAAGCATACATAGCGGTAAGCAGGAAGCTGCATAAGCATAGTAGATTAAGTGTAGTTGGTAGTGCCCGGAGGCAGTCATGTTGTGTTCTTCCTTTTTGCTTCTCATGGCTACAAAGGGCAAAAGCATTCTATTCTGCTCTATTGTGCCATGCTGGTATCTGCTAACAAATGGCTAATGCCATGGCATGCTGCAAAGCTGTAATGATGTTTTAGATATAGCTGGGAAAATTTGTCCTGCATTTAGCTTTTACATGTGTATGGTCTGAGCATGCAATAGCTCAAGGAATGGAAGCAGATGGGTTTATTCCAAACAGAGCTTTAAATCATCCTCCTGTGTTGAAAGCAGCAGTTGCCTCTAATGTCTTGCAACATAGTTTGTGTGTTCTATTGGTCTCTCATCAAGACATGATATTAAAACAGGTACTAAATTCTGGGAACCATATGCAGGGATTGTTGTACCGCCCGAAACGGGATGACGTTTAGATTCCTTCTTTCCTTTTTTTTCTTCTTCATTGTATATATTGATATATCATGTGTCTCGATACATCGGTATGAAATGACATAACATGTGTTCAAAATGATCATGAACATATCTACCATATATAGTTTACAGCAAATGTATTCCAATGAATAGCAATTACTTTATACAAATCAAAACAGGTCAGAAACATAAACATCCATCAAAACATTTTGCAGCCACCTAAGGTAACTTGTGCTTCTAAGAATGTGAATTGCTCTCTCATGCAAAGGCCAATTCAATCATGATGATCTGCTTGGAGCAGATAGATTTATTTCATGTGTGGAGGTGGAGGAGTACTGTAAAAGAATTAATGAAGCACCATGTCAGAAGCAATACATTTGAACAAGAAAGGTGGCACCAAAGGTCCAAAGCTGCCTTCCTGGACTGTGAACAACACAGGAAAACAAGCACCAAATGTAATGATATGTTGTTAACCAAATTATAATCATTTGATAACTGGAATTGAGCATATGATAAGACCAACTATTTAATAATACAATTTCATTATAAGTGTAGCATGGATGTGTTCCAAGCTAAATGCACCACCATATACATCTGTAGATCAAATTTTCCAAGAACAATTGAAAAAATACTGACACTCAGCAGAATGAACGAGTATGACGATTAAAAACAGTGTCGCTGGAATGTCATTCAGATCATAAGATTCCACAACTTTATTGGAACACAATGTTAAAGCAGAGTAGCTTCACAAAGTAGATCCACGATCTGACGTTCTCGACAATGAAACACAATAAAACAAGAACATTAACACGGAAGTGGTTGTTGTCTAGTGATCAGCATGATGCTTCCTCTCAAAAAGACTATTGGGACCTGGAAGCAAAATATGATAAAGATCAACAATGGTAAACAAACAAAGAGGGGGGTGTGTGTTTGAAAACAAATGTGCAGACTAGACAGTAAGTTCCTAAAGATGCAATGAATGCTCGAGTAAAATAGAAAAGGAACAAATGAACCACTTGTAAATGAGAAGCAGCAAAATAAAGGCAAAGCAGAGTAGACATAAGTTCCTAAAGATGCAATGAATGGTTTGAGTAAAATAGAAAAGAAACAAATGAACCACTTTTATGACAAGCAGCAAAACGAAGGACCAAATAAGCACTATGCGAAAAGGAAAGCATGGGAGTACGTTAATTTTGCCAAAAGAAAACCTAACTGTCATGCAATATGCTAAGTCTGCAGCATAGTATAGTGTTGTTGATCATAGGGCTGATTTTGATTATGATCCAGTTGCTTCAAACCTTACAATCAGGGACACCATAAATTACATGTAATTGCTACTTCCAATCTAAATCAGTTCTTGTAGGAACCAATCAAATTTGTCCAAATTGACCAGATTAGATTCGTATCCACCTGATTACGATTTGGCAGGTTTAAACCTATTCTAGCAATTATTTGCCAATTGATTAGTTTTGATTAAGACATGACCACCCTATCTAAACCAAGTATTGCTCATGTTGATTTTTGACTTCTGTTGGTTAGTCAGATGAATGTTGGATCAATTATAACCAATCCTACAATTTAGTTGGCCAACAATCAACCTACTCCTAAAAGATAAATTTCATCCGGATATGAACAAACCTGTCCATTCTGAACCCCATACCAAATATCATAAAGACCAACATAGTCTAGAATCAAACCCTATTATGGTGCATCCTAATATAGCACATGTGAGGCATAGCCTAGTAGTAACTCCATGATGTGATATGTCGTTTAGTCCCATCCACAAAGAGTCGCATTTGTTACGACTCTGTTCGATGAGATAACTAATCCATTAACGTATTGAGTTTGAACCACCTCAAGTTAAAAAGGAAGTATTTATCAAACCCTTACATATAAACGACCTTAAATGTTCTCCCATTTCCATTGTGCGACTAAACTTGGGGTATTATAAGTATGGTTCTTGTTATTTTATTTGGATGGACCTCATTTTTTATCGATCTTAATAACCTAACGTATTGCAGAATGAGGGCATTGTATATAAGCCTAAAGAGGTACACTATAAGCTCCACTTAAGTAGCTCAAGCCAATTACATCAACTCATATAGATAGTAATATCTTGAAATCTTTGAGAGCTTTTATATGTGTCAGGTTAATCACTGTCGTTTAACTTACAATATGATGAAACCTGCAAAATTGGTGCAAAGGGAATTCTAAAAGTACAAAAAAAAAAAAAGCTACACTATGAAGGAAACAGGTAACTTAGCAGCTATCAAACTTGCTTCATATATACATTCATCAAGAAGCTTTTTTTTTAGTGATGAGCTTTCATTCTACTGGGTTATTAGACGAGATCAAAGGTGCTATAAAACAACTTTCTTCCTAAATTCCCTGATCTCAGATTAAGATAACAAGATCTACAAAGAGAGCAAACAACCATCTAAACCATAAGAGGCACAGGAAGGGAAGAAACACAAGCTGCACATAACACAAACAAGAGAGTCACATTGTGTGTGGAATAACATGCCAAGAAAACAGTGATCTTCAACCAAGTCCAACTTCGTGAAAGTTTAGTTCAGAAAGATGATACCAAGCTTTAAAACGTAAATCAAACAGATGATGCTAAAAAAGATTGAGCTTCTTAGTTGGCGAAGAAAGAAAAAAAAGGTGAATGATAGGAACCAGATAAGAATTGATATGCATAGAGAGCAGGACTCTTAACAATTTTTCTAGGACTATATCTCTTTCAAAATCACATCAATTCATGCATGGTAACGAAGAGTAATGTGGTTGGTGATTCCTAGGTGACCTGTTCTTCTAGTTCATCAAAATTACTAGTATGAGAACACTCAAACTCAACCGTATCTATCCACAAGAAGCATTTCTGACATAATAAGCAACAATCTGACCAAGAAAATTGCCATGACGCTAAGCATACATGAAGAAACTAGAAACCATTAGTGCCGTCACTTAAGGAGAAAAAAGGGCAAAGAGAACAGACCCCAAGAAAATAGACCCATCCATGAAAAGTCCCATTCGATGAGATAACTGATCCACTAACATATTGAGTTTGAACCACTAATCCAAAATACTTAGTTCTCAAGTTAAAAAGGTGGTATACTTAGTTCTCAAGTTACATGTAAACGACCTTAAATGTTCTCCTATTTCCAATGCAGGACTAAACTTGGGGTATTATAAGTATGGTTCTTGTTATTTTATTTGGATGGACCTCATTTTTTATCGATCTTAATAACCTAACATATTGCAGAATGAGGGCATTGTATATAAGCCTAAAGAGGTATACTATAAGCTCCAGTTAAGTAGCTCAAGCCAATTACATCAACTCATATAGATAGTAATATCTTGAAATCTTTGAGAGCTTTTATATGTGTCAGGTTAATCACTGTCGTTTAACTTACAATATGATGAAACCTGCAAAATTGGTGCAAAGGGAATTCTAAAAGTACAAAAAAAAAAGTTAGACTTTGAAGGAAACAGGTAACTTAGCAGCTATCAAACTTGATTCATATGTACATTCATTGAGAAGCTTTTTTTTTAGTGATGAGCTTTTATTCTACTGGGTTATTAGTCGAGATCAAGGTGCTATAAAACAACTTGCATCCTAAATTCCCTGATCTCAGATTAAGATAACAAGATCTACAAAGAGAGCAAACAACCATCTAAACCATAAGAGGCACAGGAAGGGAAGAAACACAAGCTGCACATAACACAAACAAGAGAGTCACATTGTGTGTGGAATAACATGCCAAGAAAACAGTGATCTTCAACCAAGTCCAACTTCGTGAAAGTTTAGTTCAGAAAGATGATACCAAGCTTTAAAAAGTAAATCAAACAGATGATGCTAAAAAAGATTGAGCTTCTTAGTTGGCGAAGAAAGAAAAAAAAGGTGAATGATAGGAACCAGATAAGAATTGATATGCATAGAGAGCAGGACTCTTAACAATTTTTCTAGGACTATATCTCTTTCAAAATCACATCAATTCATGCATGGTAACGAAGAGTAATGTGGTTGGTGATTCCTAGGTGACCTGTTCTTCTAGTTCATCAAAATTACTAGTATGAGAACACTCAAACTCAACCGTATCTATCCACAAGAAGCATTTCTGACATAATAAGCAACAATCTGACCAAGAAAATTGCTATGACGCTAAGCATACAATGAAGAAACTAGAAACCATTAGTGCCGTCACTTAAGGAGAAAAAAGGGCAAAGAGAACAGACCCCAAGGGAATTCCTTGTTGCGAATGTGCAAATAAGGGTAAGCCTGGCAATGAAGATTAACCCGATTAGAAAAAGGTCATCCATTTGATCATCACATAAAACAACAAAGGATGGAGGAGGGAAAATTGAAAGAATACCGGTGGTTCTTCGCCGTGGTGGTGACCCTTGGAGAGGTTATAGATCGCGAGGGTCGTGCAAGTCACGATCCCGGCATACGTTATCTTCTCCCATTTCGCGGTCTCGTCTGCAAGTATCGCAACAACTAAGCACAGATTCCACACCAAAATGCACGAAACCTCAAGTCGTTGCTACGAACCGCAGATCGGGATTAAACCGATCGAAACCTAATCGAAATCGAACGAGATAGCGAGATGAACAAAATGTTACGGGCGTCATCGTGAGCAGAGGCGGAGAAGCTCCTCTTGGTTGGGGCGCCAGCGCGTCCCTTAGCTCCCCCGCGAAGAAGAAGCGACGCCGATCGAAGGCCGGATCTCGCCATTGACGCCGCCATGGATGGTCGCTTCCACCGTCTCGATTTCAGCGGATTAATCTGCTTCTTTCTTGCACGGGTCAGTACGGTGAGCAAACCCGAACCCGTTATTTGACCCCAAATCCGAACACCTCTCAAATCTTTATCGATGGTCGAACCCGAATCCGTTACCGACATTGAACCCGGATCCGTTTATTTCTTGCATTGGCTTCTATTTGGCATTCCACGACTGCAGTCACCATTGGACCCACCTGCGGTCCTCCGGTTATGGTGCGGGTAAGCCAGTGGGTACGGCTCAAATGCTTTATATTCTTTCATACTAACAAGTTTCTGTGATAAGGTAATCTTAAAAAGATAAAAAAGAATTCAAATAAAACATAAGTTGATGGAGAAATGGGATCAAAAAAGCTGTCTCAGATCAAATTCTCGATAGAAATGATAGAGTGAAATAGGATTCTTCAGAAAAAAGCTCACAATATCAAAGATGATGTTGTTTTTTTTTTCCTTTTCTTTTTTGCTATGAAATTGATTCAAATTCCTAAAATTCTGTTCCATGTGCTCAAAGAGGAAAGAGAGAGATGATTGGTGGCCTATGGGCAGAGGAGGAAGCATAGATATGACTTAGCAGAGTAGCTTCACAAAGTAGATCCACGATCTGACGTTCTCGACAATGAAACACAATAAAACAAGAACATTAACACGGAAGTGGTTGTTGTCTAGTGATCAGCATGATGCTTCCTCTCAAAAAGACTATTGGGACCTGGAAGCAAAATATGATAAAGATCAACAATGGTAAACAAACAAAGAGGGGGGTGTGTGTTTGAAAACAAATGTGCAGACTAGACAGTAAGTTCCTAAAGATGCAATGAATGGTTTGAGTAAAATAGAAAAGAAACAAATGAACCACTTTTATGACAAGCAGCAAAACGAAGGACCAAATAAGCACTATGCGAAAAGGAAAGCATGGGAGTACGTTAATTTTGCCAAAAGAAAACCTAACTGTCATGCAATATGCTAAGCCTGCAGCATGGTATAGTGTTGTTGATCATAGGGCCAATTTTGATTCTGATCCCGTTGCTTCAAACCTTACAATCAGGGACACCATAAATTACATGTAATTGCTACTTCCAATCTAAATCAGTTCTTGTAGGAACCAATCAAATTTATCCAAATCGACCAGATTAGATTAGTATCCACCTGATTACGATTTGGCAGGTTTAAACCTGTTCTAGCAATTATTTGCCAATTGATTAGTTTTGATTAAGACATGACCACCCTATCTAAACCAAGTATTGCTCATGTTGATTTTTGACTTCTGTTGGTTAGTCAGATGAATGTTGGATCAATTATAACCAATCCTACAATTTAGTTGGCCAACAATCAACCTACTCCTAAAAGATAAATTTCATCCGGATATGAACAAACCTGTCCATTCTGAACCCCATACCAAATATCATAAAGACCAACATAGTCTAGAATCAAACCCTATTATGGTGCATCCTAATATAGCACATGTGAGGCATAGCCTAGTAGTAACTCCATGATGTGATATGTCGTTTAGTCCCATCCACAAAGAGTCGCATTTGTTACGACTCTGTTCGATGAGATAACTAATCCATTAACGTATTGAGTTTGAACCACCTCAAGTTAAAAAGGAAGTATTTATCAAACCCTTACATATAAACGACCTTAAATGTTCTCCCATTTCCATTGTGCGACTAAACTTGGGGTATTATAAGTATGGTTCTTGTTATTTTATTTGGATGGACCTCATTTTTTATCGATCTTAATAACCTAACATATTGCAGAATGAGGGCATTGTATATAAGCCTAAAGAGGTACACTATAAGCTCCACTTAAGTAGCTCAAGCCAATTACATCAACTCATATAGATAGTAATATCTTGAAATCTTTGAGAGCTTTTATATGTGTCAGGTTAATCACTGTCGTTTAACTTACAATATGATGAAACCTGCAAAATTGGTGCAAAGGGAATTCTAAAAGTACAAAAAAAAAAAAGCTACACTATGAAGGAAACAGGTAACTTAGCAGCTATCAAACTTGATTCATATGTACATTCATTGAGAAGCTTTTTTTTTAGTGATGAGCTTTCATTCTACTGGGTTATTAGACGAGATCAAAGGTGCTATAAAACAACTTTCTTCCTAAATTCCCTGATCTCAGATTAAGATAACAAGATCTACAAAGAGAGCAAACAACCATCTAAACCATAAGAGGCACAGGAAGGGAAGAAACACAAGCTGCACATAACACAAACAAGAGAGTCACATGGTGTGTGGAATAACATGCCAAGAAAACAGTGATCTTCAACCAAGTCCAACTTCGTGAAAGTTTAGTTCAGAAAGATGATACCAAGCTTTAAAACGTAAATCAAACAGATGATGCTAAAAAAGATTGAGCTTCTTAGTTGGCGAAGAAAGAAAAAAAAGGTGAATGATAGGAACCAGATAAGAATTGATATGCATAGAGAGCAGGACTCTTAACAATTTTTCTAGGACTATATCTCTTTCAAAATCACATCAATTCATGCATGGTAACGAAGAGTAATGTGGTTGGTGATTCCTAGGTGACCTGTTCTTCTAGTTCATCAAAATTACTAGTATGAGAACACTCAAACTCAACCGTATCTATCCACAAGAAGCATTTCTGACATAATAAGCAACAATCTGACCAAGAAAATTGCCATGACGCTAAGCATACATGAAGAAACTAGAAACCATTAGTGCCGTCACTTAAGGAGAAAAAAGGGCAAAGAGAACAGACCCCAAGGGAATTCCTTGTTGCGAATGTGCAAATAAGGGTAAGCCTGACAATAAAGATTAACCCGATTAGAAAAAAGGTCATCCATTTGATCATCACATAAAACAACAAAGGATGGAGGAGGGAAAATTGAAAGAATACCGGTGGTTCTTCGCCGTGGTGGTGACCCTTGGAGAGGTTATAGATCGCGAGGGTCGTGCAAGTCACGATCCCGGCATACGTTATCTTCTCCCATTTCGCGGTCTCGTCTGCAAGTATCGCAACAACTAAGCACAGATTCCACACCAAAATGCACGAAACCTCAAGTCGTTGCTACGAACCGCAGATCGGGATTAAACCGATCGAAACCTAATCGAAATCGAACGAGATAGCGAGATGAACAAAATGTTACGGGCGTCATCGTGAGCAGAGGCGGAGAAGCTCCTCTTGGATGGGGCGCCAGCGCGTCCCTTCGCTCCCCCGCGAAGAAGAAGCGACGCCGATCGAAGGCCGGATCTCGCCATTGACGCCGCCATGGATGGTCGCTTCCACCCTCTCGATTTCAGCGGATTAATCTGATTCTTGCACGGGTCAGTACGGTGAGCAAACCCGAACCCGTTATTTGACCCCAAATCCGAACACCTCTC
>LVTN01001422.1:12049-36397 GCA_001649415.1 Musa itinerans
ATTCTGTTCCATGTGCTCAAAGAAAAAAGAGAGAGATGATTGGTGGCCTATGGGCAGAGGAGGAAGCATAGATATGACTTTAATCCTTTCATGTCATGGGTGAGTCCCATCAGAATGTACTTCCTATAGCCCACAGCTACAACCAAGCCCATGTATCGTTGACAGCAAGCAAGTTTAATAACCTGCAGAAAGTAATCTCTTAACCCTTGTTTGGTAAATCTAGGTTTTGGGAAGAGTGTTGGAAGAGTCATTACTTGCCTTGTTCCTGTCAACACTGTAAGGTAATGGCATCATATCATGGGGCCTTGACCTTTCATGGAGGAGTAATGGCCTATGGCATAGCCAAAATAGTTGTGCCAGTTCTCCCACTCCTCTGTGCAAGGTAGCTGGTAACATGAACAGCAACAAAGAAATGAATACCAACTGGAGGAACAAGTGTTCCATGCAATAAACCTCAGAGGGCTCAGAAGATGAGATATGTTGGGAGTTTACAGTAGTATATACCCACATAAAACTAGCTTAGAGATCCCACACCAGGTAATAAAACAAAAGGAGGGATGTTGCCTGTTGCAGTACAAGGAGATCTGAACACAAGCCATGAACAAGACAAAGGGGTAGCCACTGCTCCAGGTATCTATCTATTCACATAGAGATGAGTACGTGAGACTGCTGTTTGTAGCAGGTCATGGGTTGAGGATCATCCCCCCACACTTGCATTTCCAGCTCAGGGGTTTGTAGATCGAGCTGTCATCACTCCTTGCAGTGATTGCTGTGGAGGAATGCCTGGTTCCACTCTTCTCCTGAGGGACTGCAGGCACTTGAATTGCCTCGCACTGGCCACAGGTGAGGCACCTTCCTTCACATCTCGGCGGCCTCGATCCGAGCATCGCCTCCCCCACCTTCATCTCTTCGCCCTCCTGAAGCCCAAGCCGAGATGTGGAGTTAGTGATCAAAAGCAAACCCAAAGAGTTGATAAGAACAAAGGAGTACTTGGTGACCAGAATCTAACCTTCGCAACCTCCTGAAGCATAAAAAATGGCCTACCTGAAACCAAAGAAGCATAAACTGTCATGCCAAAGAAGTACAGGAAAACTCTGAAGTGTTATCCACATATAGCTAAATCTACCTTCAGTCAAACACAGGGGATGGAGGGAGCTCAAGAGGAGGAGCAATGAGAGGAGATGAACATGCCTTGGAGGGTTGACGGAGCAGCTAAAGAGAGCCATTGTCTAATTCATGAGCATGATCGAGTGTCACTGAGTTGGGAGGAAAAGTGAGACATGTAAGCATATTTATATGAAGTGATGTGCTTCTTGTTGTCCAGTCTTGTCCTGAGAGATTCTCTTAGTTTAATAATTGGAAGGGAAAAGAGAGAAAAATATTGAGGGGATGATTGCTACTGGTGTACCCGAGTGCAGATAAGTATCTGCAATGGCGTACTACTGATTCAGGTCTTGAATGCATTGATAACCATAAAATCTTGCTTTGCTAGGCAATCAGTCAGGCAGAGAGAAAGGACACAACAGAGGGAGGAGAGCAGCAGCAAAAGCACACACAACAGTCGGTGCAGAGGTTGCAAGAAAGAGAGAAAGAAAGCAAGTCTGAAATAAAGGGACGCAAAATTTCAAACCAACCTCAGCAGCATTGATCCATGAGCCCTCAATCACCCCAGATGCATCAGAGAGCAACCATGTCTCTCTGCCTACCTATCACCACAAAAGTTGGAGAGAGAAAGAGAAATACACTCCTCAGTCACCCCAAACACATCAGAAAGCAACATGAAAGAAGGACTCCCAACCATCAACCATGTCTCTTGCAAGCCATCACCACAAAAGTTGGAAAGAGAGAGGGAGAGAGATTGGGAGACTAACCGATGACTCAAAATAGCAGGAAGGCTGAACCCACAAAGTCTAGGGTGGTCAGATGTCAAGGGGGAGGATTCTCCTCACAAGCAAACACTCAGATAACAGCTGTGAGTTATGACTTTGCTGTGTCCACTGTGACCAGTATCACACAACGCTGGCTGCTGAGTTTGGTGTTTTGCTTGCAGTATAACTCTGCTGAGCAGTCCCCCCTCCCACACGCCAAAGCTCTTTTCTCTTGACAGCAGAGGAGACTGCGGGAGAGAGAATGTGACCTTTGAACAATGTATGTTGTTCATAAGAACATATTCGAAAATCTTCCTTAAAAAGAACAGATTTTGTCATATCAGCATATTAATATTGGTTTAGATTTCAACCTTTTTCTTGTTCTTACTTCCTACATGCTGCTAGGTAAAAAAAAAAACAGCATCTAGCAGTCATCTGTCTTTACAATCTCTTTGGCTTCTCGCTGGTTTCCACCAACAAAGAGATCACTTAAAGCTTTGACTTGGTTAGCACAAATAGTTTGATGGCAATGCATTTCCAAACTAGAAAAAATGGTACGTATGTTCTTCACAAGTTTGTATTCATGGCAATACCCTTAGAAACATAAAGATGAATACAACCCAGTACAAGCAGAGTTGTCACCATCAGAGGTTACCTGGTTTAAGAGCTTTTTGATTGCTCCTTGGATGCTGCTCTCTAAGCTCTGGTGCCATTGCCATCAGCGAATCATCAAAAGGCTTTGGCTTGGAATGGAAACTGCCACTGAGAAGAATAAAAAGGCTGTCAGCGTCTATTTAGCTGATGGCGCACGCAAAGCTAACACTTTTTGGGGCAAAAGAAGGCAGAGAAGTCTAGGCAGGTTGTGAAAGCAGACCGTTACGCACCTTCTCAAACCAGATTAATGGAGGTGGCAGCTCTGTGAACATGATTTCATTCTGGACCACTTGATCAATTGATTTGATGGGGACCTCCTCGTGATCATGAACTTGTATGACTCTTCGATTTACCAAAAGGACTAACTCTGCTGCATAAGGCACAGAATCCGGAAAGGATAAATGCATATAATGTTATCACCACAAGTATATAACCTGTTTTCATTACTTGAATTCTGATCATTGCCGACGATCGAAGTAATAATAAAAAGGATGATTTGATCTACAAATCTCTCTCTCTCTCTTACACAAGTCCAGAACTGACACATTCTTGTGGTAGATAATGAGTTGCTAATCTCTGAATTAATGTCACTTATTAACTTTAACTGCGACAGGTTCAGAACAATAGGGGCAGTCTCCAAACAGAACATCAAATGACCTGAGAAAAGAGACACAGAAACACGTCAAGAAAACTTGGATAACATGAACATCAAATGACTGGCCGAAATGTACATACTTCCTCGTTGTTGTAATGGAATGCAGCCAATCTCTGAGGCATACGGTATGAAAAGCTTTACTGCAACTTGGATTTTCGCAGGTATAGTCCGGTGCACTTCCGCTGTTAGCTCCAAGTTCATCGTCTTCAGAAACATTAAGTTACTAATATATTCAGCAGGGAAATGTATGATTAAGCGACATGCATAACTAACATTACCAACTGGCAAGTACTGAGCATAGCAAATTCCGCAATCAACTTGCCCATCATCTTTGCTGCTCACAGGAGGGCCAGGTATTTCTCTCTCCAAAAGTGCTGCCAGATTCTCATGGAATGGTTTGTCAACTTTCCTGTCCATCATCAAGTAGATATTACATCTTGCAAATTTGATGTTTTTGATGGTAAGGATTCTATACCTTTTCCCAAAAATAAGAGAGAAGCATGCATACATAACTGAATACCATAGAATGGAGTGATTATAATAGACACTCCAATCTGATTAAACATTTTGTTTTCTTCATTCATATGTTCAGTTTAAATAATTGTATACCAATAAATTTATTTTATATACATGTATTGTAGCTCAGCTTTCAAATGGAAGTAATCTAATTATCCTGACTGTGCATGGAATGTCTGGGCTGATGAGATGTTCACCAATTTATTGACAGGGCAATTCAGGGGTCGTCAAGACCATCAGAACCAGGGTAGTCTGACCAACCCAATATTATAAAAGAAATGAACAGAAATATCAGATAAATGTGACATTGAGTAGAATTGAGCATATTGCTTCTTCAATAAAGTAGCAAAATGTTGCTCACTAGCCCTCATCTGGTTGCTCGCTAGATTGTCAGATTTATTGAAGACGCAAATCTGGTAATCTCCAATAAGCAGAATTTTGGCAATATTCTGCTACAGCTAAATGTTGCTCACTAGCTTTGTAACTAGATTGTATGTATGATATGATTACTTAAGCAAAAGATGAGTTTCGACTCACAATAAATGAACTACCACATGATTTGTACTATAATTCTTGTTTCTTTATAAAATATATAAAAAAGATTTGCATATTGCATTAATTGCCTCATCTGGCACTAGCTTGTGACTACAAAATCTTTTATGGTAAAATTCATGAAGAGTTTGCTACCTTCAATATCAAAGTGCTCTACTCCTATCGAGGATTTGCAGAATTCTAAAACAAACGAACCATTGAAAGATTAGAATTTACCATTTTATAGCATTCTTCTTCCAGTTATTCCTCATTAAAACTACAGCTGAGTCTGGACCAAAGAAACGACACCTGTAGATCACTTAGTCCTAAACAATGTATATTAAGCCAAAGCTACAGCTTCTTAGTGAAACCTACTCTGGTAAAGACCTTGGGCTTGAAGTACTGATATGTAATAAAAGATAGCAGTCATTGCCTGAAAGAGTGACAAAACTATTCATTATCAATTGATAATGTACTAATAACTACAGTAGTGTCATCATTTGAATGTGTTCAAAAATCTTACCAAGTCCAATCTGACAATATGATGTTGCAAGGGATGATTCCTTCGGATAAACAACACAGAGATCTCTATCAATGTCATCCATGGTAGACCAAAATTCCTGCAACTTCTGCAAATGCTGTGCATAATTGCAGTCGCATAATGCTCACACTAAAGTAACAGTTCTGCATGACCAAGTGGCGGGGTACATATATAGCAGGGTAAAAGAAAACACTAGAACATGTAAAGCTTCTTGTACCTCATCGAATTGTTGCACAGCATCTTTCAATCTTGACTTTTCGGACCACACCACCTCATTGATACAAGGTACATCCTGAAGGCAAAGTGTATTTCAGTTGACACATTAGTTGAAACTTTAGAGGGTGTTTTTCAGTGTATAAATATATTATAGCACTTCAAAAGTACAGTGATAATTTGAGAAAGGGTTTTCAAGTAAAATTAGCTAATTATAACATTGAGTAAACAATATTATTGCAGGCGAATAAGAGAATAAGAATATATGTCTACATCACGAAAGTAGAAATACATATTACATATTGTGTAATGTTTAGTGTAATTGAACAAACTGTTATGCAGCATAAACATTCAATTGGTATACCAAAGGGCCTAGACAATGCAATTAGTAGCAGTCTCTCCAAGAAGTCTCATGAGAGAACAAAATATATGGCAATTATGTGTTCCTGATAAACACAAAGGAGATATAATCAATGAAGTGTACGGAGATACAGGATGGATTCGAAAAAGGACATGATGAACTCATAAAAAAACAAGAGATAAGAGTGCCAAAAAGTGGTAAGCATTTAAATACATCATTTTATTACAGCAAGACCATAATGAAATATAAACAGCTTGAAAGCGGAGTAAGTCACTGAACTTACCGCAGCAATAGTAGGCGAAGATTCGGGATAGTTACGAGGTAATGATATCTCTAATTTGTGCACTCGTCCCTTCTTATCTCTAATCATAAAAGACAAGCAAAATGACATCGTTAGTGGTGGCAAAAGAACAAAATCAAGAAAAAAAAAGGTAAGAATTAAGGTAGTAGCTAGCCAGTTACACAATGAGTGATAGGAGCTAAGTAATAAAAATCCTTTCTTTCATTCTTCCATATCAAAAGCCTAAAGCTCTTTACTATACATGTTTATTTAACTTTATATAAGCTCTTTATATTAGCATTGACTTCAAACCATAAGGTTCTGTATATAAAGGTCATCTGGAAGCCATACTATCAACCCATCCTAATTCAGCCCATATTGTACAGAATTTACATGCTCATGACTGTAACAAAGCATGCATGCTTCAGAATTTTGCTTATGATCCTCTCTTCCAGATATTCCTAGAATATAAATGTTAAAACATATCTCTGATGTCTGAACAACCCTTTTTTTTTTTTGTAATGTTCCTTTTAGTTACATAAAAGTTATTAAAAGCAGCAGTCTTTTTGGCAAGGTAAATAGTAAAAATGAGATTTGATCCCACGGCTTTGCTATTAACAGTCAAGATCTTTATCAAGTAAGCTAACAGACATCTTTGAAAAAGAAAATGTGGCTCAGAGTTAAACGATCCTTAATCTTTGTTAGAAAACCACGGATTTAATCATTCAACTTCCTTTATTATTCTTCCTATACACAAGAAAACTAATGTACCAACAAAAAGAATATTGACATATATCTAAAAACCTCTTAATCCAGACTTCATCACCCTTGTACAAAAATTTACTCGCACACAGTTCATGTCTTGATGATTAAATCGACACCATTTAATATCCATCAATTGTAGCTAATGGACATTTTGCTTGGACGAAACAGGTGGTACATACCAGGCCGGTCATCAATGGATACACAGACCGCCCCAGTTTCGGACAGTCTGGTCCGCCCATATAAATAGGAAATTTTCCTAACCCTAATCGCTTTTCACGCATGCCGTGACCGCTTCTCACACACACACACGCTGCACGCCGCAACCTCTACTTCTTAACGCGACCTCTGCTTCCTAAGCACACTGGAACCTTGCCACACACTGTCGCACACAGCCACCATGCACCGCCTTTGCCCTAATTACCCTCTTCTTCCTTCCTGCTTCCTCCTTCCTCGTCTTCCTCCACCGCCCCGCTTCTCACATGTATGCCTATTCTCCTCTTCCTCCACCATCTCCGGCATGTACTGGTGTATCTACACACGCTACACCGGTAATGACCAGTATGTACCGGTCCGACTAGATCACCAAAACAGGTCCGGTACCTGAAACGGCGATCCTTGTCCCTACAACTTCTTACATAAAAGAAGGGTTCATAGCATTAAATCATTTGACTTCTCAGCCTTACAAGAGTCGGAAGGTGAGACATGACAGATCTTCCGCTGCTCCCATCAGGTGCTCCCAACCGACCTCTTCAATCTGCACACACCGACGAATAAAAAGGTTAATTCATCGAACAACTTAGGCGCCTGCCAGTGGAACCCAACTCACCTGGGAATAAACGGCGCGGTAAAAGGCAGGGGAAGGCAGCGTCGAAACTCCACGGCATCCGGAAGAGAAGGCAGCAGAAGAGACTGGAGTGCCCATGGAATCAGAATCTCTTCCTCTTCCTTCGCACGGCAGCAAACCAACGGAGAAACGACCGAGATGGAGCCAAAAAAGAGGCGAGTGGGACGTTAGATGCGCCGTACCGGTATATATAAACATGTGCCGGTATATAACATTTATAAGTCGATTACTACGACACATGCGAACACGTTCCGATATATATAGATCAAATATGATAAATCGAAGAAAAATAGATACATTTATCACAAAAGAAGACATTGGTCTTTAATTTAAATTTTATATAAATTTAACATATGTATGTTTATATCTCAAAAACTCAAAAACTTACAACATAGTGCAAGTTAATTGAAGCTTTAGTTTATGTCATTATTCTTTTTTATTTTTATTAAATTAAATATCAAATATAATCATAGTGGATCGAGTTTCGAATTTTGTAATAATCTATCAAATATTTATCAAATAAATTAGTCAGTACCTACTAAATAATAATAATAATAACATAAATTATTATTTCTATTAGAATGATTCCAATTTTTAAACGAAAATCAAAGTATTAGAGCCACGAATTGGTTAATTTGAAGTTGACCACATTACTAATCAGATTGGATCATAGAACCTACTGAGATATTTGAGATGAAATATCTTCCATTACTCTAAAAATCCAAGAAAGCCATCGCATCATAGGGAGAAAATATCTCAGACAAAATTTTCTGTTTGGCCGCGAGAAACATACCGGTCGCAAAAAGGGTCGTGCTTTCTTATTGGCGGCATCGTGATGTCGGACGCGGGCCAAATCACAGGTGGATGAGGGATGAGGCGAGTGTGAAAGGAAAAGGGTAGGAGATGTATTGCTCTTATCCTTGACCATTTCCCTCCGCGCCTAAGTCCGTTGATGGGTGGCGCGGGGGAGGCGATGGAGTTATTCTCCTCCGTCAGCGGCAGTGAAAGCTTCGCCGGGATGACGGAGGCGGCGGTGTCGGACGAGTGGGAGCATGTTGAGCGGCCGCACCTGGCGGAGGAGGGGAATGCTGTATTCCCACCCAGCCTCCACGAGGGTCTCGACCTCCACCCTCGCGCGCACCTTGGCGTCGAGATGTCGGCTTCTGCGGTCGAGAGCGAGGAGAAGATAGAGGAGGAGGAGGAGGAGGAAGAGAGAGCTGTGATGCAGCGGTGTGCTTTGTCGGGTTCGGCAAGGAGGTCTCTTGAAACGGGGCTCGAGATGGTGTGCTCGAGGATTCCTCTTTGGAGAGGAAAAGGGTGCAGTTGGAGCGGAGGTGAAGGCTGGTGGTTCGCCGCCGTAGCCGGGTTCG
This sequence comes from Musa itinerans, assembly GCA_001649415.1. Classification (NCBI taxonomy): domain Eukaryota; kingdom Viridiplantae; phylum Streptophyta; class Magnoliopsida; order Zingiberales; family Musaceae; genus Musa; species Musa itinerans. Next base: position 20,648 of record LVTN01001422.1, read on the forward strand.
CAGGGCTCATGATGTACCTGAGTCGGCGACACCGGGGGGAGAAGGAGCTCCTCCTCCTGCTCAACAAGGACAAGGATCAGGTGAGATCGATCGCCCTTCTACTTTTAATCATACCTAACTTTGGCTTCTCGATCAAATAATTAATTTAATCTATAGTCAAGTTGTTTTGCAAAAATAATAATAATGATAAGAATTAAAATTTAAAAAGAGAACATATATATATAGGTGCTTTCCGCTATCAATATAATCGTGGGATGCTGTTTCACGTACTTACTAATCATGCAGAGGATAAGCCAGCTCCTGAATCAAATTGCACTGATGAATGAAATGATGGCTGCACGTCGTCGAGTTACAGTTATGAGGCGCCTGTGATTAGCTGCAGTCATTCGACACTTCAAGTCAACATGTATGTATAGTGTGCAAGTCCTATCAATGCCATCCTGTAAACAGCTTCTTGAGATCAATAAGCTCATGAAAAAGCTTCATAACAGCCCTACTTACTCACAACAGTGTACTGAGAGTAAACTCACCTGTTTGGTAAGAAAAAGCTCATCACATTTGGGTGAGAGAGAATTCTGATGATTCACTTGTGTCATTCATTAAGCATGTTTCAAAACCAATGCCTGTCCAAGTTCCATGACATAATACTCCATAGCCAACAGCCCTAGCTATTGGAATTGTTGCACCGTTGCCAAGTGCATTTGTGGTGTCCAGGGAATGATAAATTCTCAACAGATCATCATCCACAGGTACCGATGATACTAATATTTAATTGTACTTGTAAAACTATTTTTTAACGTTTCAAAGCCTATTTAGAGCAATGCTCTGATATTAGTTGAACAGCACCTGTGACAAAATATCATAATTGTTTTGACAACCAAAATGAACAACTAATCCACTTTCTTGTCGGCTTTGGTTTCTCCATCTTGTGTGGAACTGCTGCTGGGTTCGGTCGACAATTTTGATTCATCATACTCCAATAGCTGTACACATAGGAGAAAAATGTCATGAGTTCATTTCTAAACAAAAATTAAATTAAATTTGATGTTAGAATAAACAAAAAAATATAACCTTTTGATTTTCTCATATACTGTAAGTCTAATAACAATTGGTAACAGCTTGGTATTGCATGTTTTGCTCTCATATATCAAATCACGAGGCACTATTACATGGATTAATGTCCTACTATGAGCAAAATGAAGTGCCGTAAAGGTCTGTGTGTAAACAATCAAATTGAATTCAAATTAATTCAATTTGAATTAACCCTTCACCACCATTTATGTAATTCAAATGACAACTCAACCACGCTACCGTCTCAAGTAACTCATAGTTGGTAGACACTAGACACAACCATTAGGAACTGTATGTCACTTATGTAGCCGGCAGATTATCAAATCTATTGATTTATGTTTCTCACTTGCAGGAAATAATATTTTCGAGTTCATCTAACACATTAACATAACAAAGTGATGACAATTCCAAACAAAGATCATTATGTAGCTATACTCTTGTGTACTTCAAAAAGATCAGTAAAACAGAATGGTTCAAGCAGTTGTTCACTTTTTTTAATGGGAAAACGTTCTACTCTATTTCCATAGCTAATTTAGTCAAATCCATAAATAGTCACAAAAGTTAATAATACCAATTCACTGCTGAAAAGGTAATAATCCTCTTGCACTTTGTTATTTGAAGAATCTAATAAAGGGTACCGCAGATCATAAATTGAGAAAGTAAAACAAGATTAATTGTTTAAGGAAAAGAGATATGGAACAAACCGGTTTTACTTCCCCATTCCAAAGGCAATGAGCAGCTACAAATCCAATAACACCAGGAACTATATAAAGCAGAGCGGGCTGCATATGGCAGAGCAAGTGGTTGGTAAGACATCTAAATATGGAGGAAAGGGTACAAGATAGCAACATTAGTAATAAAATACAACTTTACAAACTCACCTGTGCAGCTTGAAACCAATTCATGACAACAATTGTGACGACCAACCCAACAGTGTATCCCAAAAAGGAACTACTAAAGTAGCGTAGTTGTTTTCCTCTTGACACATCAAAGCGCAATGCTAATGCAACAAAAATCCCTGAAACAGCAGCAAAGCATGTAAAGATATGATACAAAAAAATTACAGAACAACAATCAGAAATTTAAGCAAATTGATGCAAGCAACAATGAAACATTTTCAGGAATCAAAACCAGCAGATACACCACAAAAACCAAGACCCATAGTTTTTTTCAATTCATTTCAATGCTTCTGTGAACTCTGAGACAGTTGTTTCTACTTGGATAGTATTTAACCTCTCTACAACAACAAGTGATCAGGACCCTTGTCCAAAAAGGATGATATATATTTTCCTTTTCTTCACAATTATGATCTCATTATCTAGTGCAATCACTAGAGTTACTTAAAACTGTTTAATCTAATCATTTTAATGTTATCATCTAACGAATGTTTTTCCCAGGGATATGGACTCACACAGAACTCTATGGCAGGGGGAAAAAGAATCCATCTAGCCAACCCAGATAATTGAAACATTACAGCTTGTTATTATTGTTCTTGTTCATCTAATATAAATGAGGCTAGCCTTCTGTGAATGAGGCCATCCAATATAAAATCAAATTTGCAGCTAGCCTGTCCACATTCCTGTCCATATTGGTCAGACTTTGGCTTTTAATGGTTGCAACTGAATCTAGTTATGGTTGCAGAACAAAGAGGAATGTGTAACTGGCAGATGTGGTCCAGCCCTACTTACTGACAACAGTGTGCTGAGAATAAACTCACCTGTTTGGTAAGGAAAAAGCTCATCACATTTGGGTGAGAGAGAATTCTGATGATTCACTTGTGTCATTCATTAAGCATGTTTCAAAACCAATGCCTGTCCAAGTTCCATGACATAATACTCCATAGCCAACAGCCCTAGCTATTGGAATTGTTGCACCGTTGCCAAGTGCATTTGTGGTGTCCAGGGAATGATAAATTCTCAACAGATCATCATCCACAGTACCGATGATACTAATATTTAATTGTACTTGTAAAACTATTTTTTAACGTTTCAAAGCCTATTTAGAGCAATGCTCTGATATTAGTTGAACAGCACCTGTGACAAAATATCATAATTGTTTTGACAACCAAAATGAACAACTAATCCACTTTCTTGTCGGCTTTGGTTTCTCCATCTTGTGTGGAACTGCTGCTGGGTTCGGTCGACAATTTTGATTCATCATACTCCAATAGCTGTACACATAGGAGAAAAATGTCATGAGTTCATTTCTAAACAAAAATTAAATTAAATTTGATGTTAGAATAAACAAAAAAATATAACCTTTTGATTTTCTCATATACTGTAAGTCTAATAACAATTGGTAACAGCTTGGTATTGCATGTTTTGCTCTCATATATCAAATCACGAGGCACTATTACATGGATTAATGTCCTACTATGAGCAAAATGAAGTGCCGTAAAGGTCTGTGTGTAAACAATCAAATTGAATTCAAATTAATTCAATTTGAATTAACCCTTCACCACCATTTATGTAATTCAAATGACAACTCAACCACGCTACCGTCTCAAGTAACTCATAGTTGGTAGACACTAGACACAACCATTAGGAACTGTATGTCACTTATGTAGCCGGCAGATTATCAAATCTATTGATTTATGTTTCTCACTTGCAGGAAATAATATTTTCGAGTTCATCTCACACATTAAAATAACAAAGTGATGACAATTCCAAACAAAGATCATTATGTAGCTATACTCTTGTGTACTTCAAAAAGATCAGTAAAACAGAATGGTTCAAGCAGTTGTTCACTTTTTTTAATGGGAAAACGTTCTACTCTATTTCCATAGCTAATTTAGTCAAATCCATAAATAGTCACAAAAGTTAATAATACCAATTCACTGCTGAAAAGGTAATAATCCTCTTGCACTTTGTTATTTGAAGAATCTAATAAAGGGTACCGCAGATCATAAATTGAGAAAGTAAAACAAGATTAATTGTTTAAGGAAAAGAGATATGGAACAAACCGGTTTTACTTCCCCATTCCAAAGGCAATGAGCAGCTACAAATCCAATAACACCAGGAACTATATAAAGCAGAGCGGGCTGCATATGGCAGAGCAAGTGGTTGGTAAGACATCTAAATATGGAGGAAAGGGTACAAGATAGCAACATTAGTAATAAAATACAACTTTACAAACTCACCTGTGCAGCTTGAAACCAATTCATGACAACAATTGTGACGACCAACCCAACAGTGTATCCCAAAAAGGAACTACTAAAGTAGCGTAGTTGTTTTCCTCTTGACACATCAAAGCGCAATGCTAATGCAACAAAAATCCCTGAAACAGCAGCAAAGCATGTAAAGATATGATACAAAAAAATTACAGAACAACAATCAGAAATTTAAGCAAATTGATGCAAGCAACAATGAAACATTTTCAGGAATCAAAACCAGCAGATACACCACAAAAACCAAGACCCATAGTTTTTTTCAATTCATTTCAATGCTTCTGTGAACTCTGAGACAGTTGTTTCTACTTGGATAGTATTTAACCTCTCTACAACAACAAGTGATCAGGACCCTTGTCCAAAAAGGATGATATATATTTTCCTTTTCTTCACAATTATGATCTCATTATCTAGTGCAATCACTAGAGTTACTTAAAACTGTTTAATCTAATCATTTTAATGTTATCATCTAACGAATGTTTTTCCCAGGGATATGGACTCACACAGAACTCTATGGCAGGGGGAAAAAGAATCCATCTAGCCAACCCAGATAATTGAAACATTACAGCTTGTTATTATTGTTCTTGTTCATCTAATATAAATGAGGCTAGCCTTCTGTGAATGAGGCCATCCAATATAAAATCAAATTTGCAGCTAGCCTGTCCACATTCCTGTCCATATTGTTCAGACTTTGGCTTTTAATGGTTGCAACTGAATCTAGTTATGGTTGCAGAACAAAGAGGAATGTGTAACTGGCAGATGTGGATGGCCAAACATATCCGCTCAGAACTACCATCAATTATTCATCCATTGGTGAATGAGGCAATGAATACCAATTCTCCGCTTTTAATAGCTTCTGACGTATCTCCTAGACCACTATTTAAAATGTTGTCCTTGTACATAACTAAAAAAACTGTAGAAAAACAACCTGACTAGAACACGTTGACGAAAAACTGAATATCTCACCAGGAATAACAATATCACCAAGGCCAAGCATGGAAAATGGTCGTGCAGCATCAGATGTTGGGAATAGAAGCTGTTCATGACATGAAGGAACACAAGCACATTAAAACAAGCACATACACACACACACAGAATTTCATACCAACAAGCAAACATCTAAAACTAATAGCATAGTGAACTCACCTTTATTGGAGCATCAAAAGATTTAGCAACACTAACCATTACCGGAGTGAAGAATACCCAAAAGATGTCATAAAAGAATAGTCCAACCTAAAATCCAAAACATAAGGCATTGAAAGATAATTATCAGTACTCCATGCCATGATCTTTGAATAAATGACAACCCAACATCTCAGGAACAGATGAATAAAAACTTCACTCCACATTGATGCATATTGCCAAAACACACACACATGACCAGTGGTTCCGTGAAGATGTGCACATGGAACATGGAGGCAAAAAAAGCTCTTGATAATGATGTTTGATCCTCATGCTGTAGTGTAATGCCAGTGATTAAGGCGTTTTATGATTCATAAGGTATATTATCATAAGATTGCAAATTACAAAAAAAAAAAGATTGCAAATTACATGGATATAAGTATTGCTTAGCAAATCGTCTCCAAAGACTATCTATCACAAAAATCTAATATTTTAAAGAGAAGGCACACAAAGTATTAGAAGATAAGTACAACTGTGTACGCAATTACCAAGAGAATGGCACCGGTTTTAAATGACCCCAAGGATAGCATTTCAATTCCCTGCAAAATGGAGAAGAGCTTGTTGAATATATTTTCCACTAAACTTGATGAAAAGTAATGTAAACAGCTCTATATACTACATCGACCCTCGCCTTATATTCCTTTTATTTAAAAACCAGACACAATTTTGACATAATATAATGTGTTGGCGCAATGTGAAAACTTCTTGTCCTATATAAGAGTAAACCCTCCAAGTAACTTATGCTACAAAATAAAAAATGAGTAGACAACGATATAGGCTAAGTTACAGATAGGTTATCTGACAAACACTTCCATAATATCCTCACTAATTGGATATCTTTGGCAGGAAACAGAAGAAAGAAAGATCCAACTGGCTACTTACATGGTAGAACCGTGTCTAATTTATAAGCTCCAGATGGCCTAATATGCTGTCCATATTTGTATTTGTTCACTTTTCCTCAGCAAGATCCCATATTCCCTCTATTTTATGTCCCAACCATATTTCCTATCACACCTTTTTTTCTCTTGAAGAGTTTCCTATTACACTATCATCGTTTGGCATAGTTCTTGTTGTGTTCCTTGACAAAAAACCTGAAAACACTTGAAACCTCTGCCCAGAAGGTTCTGGATCGGTCTAGAAAAAACCAACTTTTTCTTAAAACAAAAATCAAGATTCACTTCCTAGGGATCCTAATTCCATAGCGCTTCAACACAAAGACAGCTATACCTTGCAAGTCAAATATCCAACCACAGTTAGAATACAAGTCTAAGAAGAGTGCTCAAAAAAGGTTGCAAAAGTTAAAGGGTTATGATAATCATGGATGAAAAGTTAAAAAAAAAATCATCCAAGATTATTTAGAATGTCAAAGGCTGCTAAAGACAGTTAAAATTGGTCCAATCAAATACGAGACTCAAGGGACAGAAATACCAAAAAGAGAGCTTCATCTAAAACAATAAAAAATATTGAGATAATATCATTACCCTCAATAAAAAAGAGAGCTTCATCTAAAACAATAAAAAAGATTGAGATTATCTAGAAACATTACCCTCAATAGAGATAAAGGAAAAGAAATGATCAACAGAGGTCACCCCAAATCTTTGAGAACTGTGGCTTTCTTTTTATTCGTAAGATATTTAGTTTATACAATTTGCTATGTCTTATATACACCCAATGACAACTGTGCAATATTTGAGAGCAGATACTAGATACCATCTAGTAACTGTGTCTACTATGGTTTAGGAAAAGATGATATAGGATTTCCTTGAATCGATAAATACTCCAAACTCCCCAGTATAAAGTAAGTTCAAAAGAAAATGTCAAAACAGAGTCAATTTTGGATGAAATGCATAATGCAGTGTAAGACACTTTTGTAGGTAAAATATAAGAAGGTACAAAACCAACTAGAGAAGATCATGTCAAAACATATCAAGCAGAATATCATTGATCATCAAAACAACATAAAAATTAGAAAAATTACCATATGAATGAGGAAGAACTAACCTGAATGCAGAATGCAATCCCCAAAATATTATTCGCCAACCAATGCTTTTTCAGAACGTACCAAACACAGAAAAAGGTTCCTGGTACTGATGCAACGACCTGAGACCTGGTAAATTCCAGTGAAGCAGCTGCAACAGGGAATATTAAAATTTAATCATTACTCAAGAAGAAATGACCAGAGATAACAGGGACAAAAGCCATCTTACAACTTAATAACAGGAAAAGAATATCATTCTCCTATATTTCACTAAATATAATGTCCTCGCAAGGTTGGTGCACAAGAAAAGGCTAAAATAGTGTGTCTGCTCATTGTTATAGGAGAATTAGGATATCTCCTATGATTAAATCTCTGCAAATATTTAGCATAAGCAAAACAGTAAGACTTATAATAAAATGTCTTTTCACACAACTAACCTCAGCCAGATGAATCTTGCAGGCACAACTTATGGGTAAAGGTTCATGAAGCTTTATGCCTAAAAAAAAGACTGTCCAGGTCTAAACGGTGTTAAACCGAGAACAAGACATCAAGAAGATGGTTTCGTTCGACGTAGGGACAAAATATGTATGGCCTAAGAACCAACTGAGATTTTGACATGTAAGTTCTTATTTTCATATAAAAACCAAAAATTCACTGTCTGTTAACAAGGCCCATATGGTTACATCCCTTATTGTTGATCAGGGCAAAGTCTATTCCATCCTAACTAAAGTTACTAAACTCTGTTTTGTTTCTCAACTTAGTACTAAGCTTACCTATGTAAGTCATACTTATACCATTTCCGCTTCAACGATCCTTCTCTGACTAAAATTCCTTCTTTTCACCTCTCTCTCTTTATTACAATTCCAACCATTAGCCTATCCTCACTTGTAAACCGATTTTATAGACTATATACCAATAATTTTCAAGGATAACAGAGCTGCAATGATATAATACAACGGACAGACGCATATTATAGATATTTAAACTCATTTGAGGACACTATTAAGGTGATCTCAGGTACCAAGAAACCTGGACATCACTTTGGGGAATAAATATAGTTTCTTGGAACAAAGCCCAAACTTGGCACTTATAAGCAATAATTTAACCTCGAACATTCTTGTCATCATCCTTAGGAAGTAAGTTTATTACTCTGATTGCTCAAGCAGACAGAACAGATAAACTAGATACGTCCAACACCTAGCGTAACTACCACACTACATATTCTTAAAAATCATGCTAAAACCTACATCAAGAATAAGTCACCAGGATACCTGAAATCACACTAATATGAGCAACTAATATTAACATTTTTTATGAATTGTTATTGTGTTAAACATGGCTTTATTATGTTAAAAATATTACCTTCTGGGTTAGTCAATAATCAATGCTGGAAATTGTTAGTCAAAAACTGGTTCAAAACATCCAACACTGGTGAAAAAGCAAAATAAACATAGATCAACAACCATGCACTGCATCCCACTTATTAGATCTCTGCTTGAACCCATTCATGTAATCTAGAATATCTAAAACCTCCTGAAAGATCTTTCAGGAACAGCCAACACCCAATGGTCTATGACAAAGAACATCAAGGTTAGCTAATCTAGCTGTAAACACAGATCAGGAACAAAAGAGGAGTGCCTCAAGAAACAATATTAACTATATCGCTATAAATTCCATAAACTGTCAAGTGATACATGGCATGTATCTATTAACTATCAGCCGCACATAAATATAAGACGAAGATATGAAAGCTTTAATTATCAAGAACTGTAAAGACAAAGGGATAAGAACCTGACAGCCAATTTAGAACAAGTGAAACATGAGATTTTGTCAACATTAGTTACTTTGACATGTGACAACCACAAGAAGAGATAATTCTTAAGGAAAGCCAAAAGCAAAAATGACGCACAATGGAAATAAGGAGCACGCCAAACAATGAGATCATCGTTCCAATGTCGTGGAAGAAAACGCTTGATTGCTGGTAATAATGTTGCCCTGCATGTCAATGTTAGCAACAAGTTAGACACAACACCTGTTAATTGTAGTGAGAATCATCAATCAGATCTCAGTTCACTGGAAATGACAATTACATACGAGAGAGCCACAATCCCAAGAACAAAGAAGTAACATGTCAGTACAGCATTAACCAAATCTTTGGAGAAGAACTTGAAAAGTAGAAACAGTGATAACAGCATTGCACTCCCAACTAAAGGAAATCGCATGGCATGTTCATTTGACATCGTCTCCTGCATATATTTCACAAACATCTCAAAATGTGCTTTTGATATAGCCTTGATAACCGAAAGCAACAAACAGAAATAACTGTAATCTAACAGTTCCATGAAGAAGAAAAAAAGAATACTCACCGACGGTGGTGTTGACTTGACTGACCGATAGCAACCGACGTAAACAGTCAGGCATGCTGTCAAAACTACATTAGCATTGGGGTTTACGTTCACAACAAGTGGGGCTAAGGTCAAACCTGCAAACAAAAGCCTTAAACATAATTATCAAGATCAAACATATATACAACAAGAAATCTTTCTAACCAAGCTAGTTATACCATGTCCTCGTTCCAAACACTTCAAAATAAAAAAAGGGTTGCAGAAAGCTCTGACAAAGGAAAAATATTAACCATCTCGACAAGTCTAAGCAAAGTCTTAGATGCTGCTCAAACCAAAGGAGTACACCTGGTAGCCATAGCGGTCTGCCCAGATGTTAATAGCACAAGCAGCATCCAGTATAAAAATCACCTTATAAATGGACTGATGACTTGAAACCAGTCCAGACCAGGCTGTTTAGGGCTTTATATTTTTTATTGGCCCAGACTTATGGCATAAAAGTAATAAGAGAAGACACTCTACAGGTACAAATATGTGATATCTCATAACAGATCCAAACTAGGATGTTTAGGCTTTATAGTGCCGGCCGGCCTGGCCTGATGACAACACAATGCATTCAAAACAGGTCCTCTAAGGTTTGAAATATTTGATCGGAGATCTTAACTAAGATTTCCGATCCCAAATAGTCGGGACCTACAGCTTTGTTGTTGTTATTGTTGTAGATCTTAAATAAGACTAGTTACACCATGATTTTTGTCTGTGCGGTAAAGAAGAAGAATGTCTCTAAACCCTAGTTCAATCTGCTGCCTTATCTGACAAGGCAAAGGCATAAATCCCAACTGTTCTTCTTTCCTGCTAGTTTTCACATTTATATTTTTCATTGATGCATTTTTGTCTTTTACAGTATTACAAAATAGTACCGGTCTATCAATCCTTGAAACTGATACCAAAACAGTAAACAGAATCTCATGCTTGAATCAATTCCATGTCTATGAAGCTTATGGTTATCATGGCTTTCAAGAAGTAAAAAATGACATTCAATCAGTTGACAAACAAGTAAATATTGAAATTTATTTGAAGCAGCATATCACCAAAAACACCAATTTCTACAGATAGAAATAGATCAATTCAGGTAAAAACATATAGCATTTCTTCTATGCCATTAATCAAACAGATAAAATTGTTTCATTAAAAGGAAAGAGATGCCTGATCAACCAACGAGAATGCCAATATGGGCACGCATGTACATGAAACCGAATTATCTAAACTAAAAGGCTAAAACTGCATGAGCTAGAGAATGAGAAAAATGCATCATACCTAAAAGCGCAAAATTTGCAGCGCGTTCATGTGTTTTCATCATGATCAACTCAAAGTCACCAGCAAACGACTGTTGCAACCCAAAATGAACAGATTATGTTGTGGATTGACAAATCAGGAAGCAAAATAGGATTTATTAGTAATTAATTTTTCACGATTTCAGCAAAATTAACCCTGCACGAGGAAGAGCAAAAGAGCATATAGAATTATCACTATATTACAGAGCAAAGCTTAACTTGGAGAACAACCTAACTCAATAACAAGGAAACGTAAAGCCAATAAGGAATTTATACACTTCGTTTACCCAAAAAAATGGAAAGGCAAAGAGAAGGGGACCATCGGACCCTAATCAACCCAAGCAAGAAAATTCGATACGACAAGATCATCCGATCCCACGACAAGAACAAGAAACCTCGATTCGCCCACAAAAAGCACTCTTCACGGGCCACTCAACCAAATTAAAAAATGAATCAACGAAAACACGCACTCAACAAGGTTACAGAAGAAGTCAAAGATCCACCAGATTCCGATGTACGCCTCCCAATTTCACAAATATCACGCGCCCGTTAAATTTACCTCCGATCTGCGCCATCGAACAAAGCCACAACCCTAAATTCGAATCTTGTTACAAGATCCCAACCCAGCCCTCGCACTTAGACACATATCTTCCCCAAACTATCCAAGAACCGGGATGAAAGCGCTAGGAATCAGAAATCTCAAAGAGAGTGGAGGTCAGAGGGTCTAACCTTTGCTAACCGAGATTGAGGGAGGTTCGAAGCCCCAAGTCCGGGGCCGAGATATCTTGGATTCGGCCTGCGAGACAAACCCTAGATCGGTTACTGCTTCTGTCGCCTTGGAGCTTTTGAGCGTTCCCTCGTGCGATGGACGGTTTCCGAAGGCCGCTGGATTCAAGTCGTGCTTCATTTGCTTCTCCATTGCCAAAAGATAGAAATAAGAACGGAGGAAGAGACGGCCCAAATAAAAAGCTCGAAGCCCATCAGAGGAAGAGACAGCTCAAATAAGCCGGAAGCCCATCAGAGGAAGAGACGTCTGTTAGCCAAAAGATCAGAAATTACTTCCCTGCCATTCAGGCGATCATTATGTCTTTTTAAAATTAGAAGAAATTTTCATTACACACGTACATAATATTCATAGGTTTGTACACGAATCCTAGTACTTGTACAATAACGCTATGACCAACTAGAATGTCTTGACCAGATGTTGACTATGACTTTCGTCACTTTTCATCATTTTCTCTAACAAATAAATTTCTTAATAATATTAAATTTAATTTCATGAATACGTAAAATAAAAATAATTATTATATTTTTTTATTATTGATATGAATATTATTTTCAATCAATTGAAACTTGACGTAATGTCAAGATAATCTCTCACCTATTCATTAACAGATTATTCGTTATTTTTATTTATCTGTAAATATATTTGATAGTGTGTTTTACTTTGTTTTTATAAGTTTATACTTGAAAGTTATGAGTAGAAACAATTTAGCATAGCAACCACTTAATAGAGTGGATAAAATAGTCCCAAAATAACCAAGTTTTTGTGTATCATGATTTATTTTTTGCACGTTACAGTGCAGAGCAAAACGTTAACCATCTCAACCCCTTAGAACTACTCGGGTGGCACAGGATTGAATGGAGACTTGGGGGTAGTGTTGGATGTTTATTGGATTCACAAAATTCGTATGTTAAGCCTACTAAAATTTTTCAACACGCTCGACACCCAATCAGTTATTGTTTGCATATTTGTGATTGTTTATTTGTTTTCTAAAGTACTTATTTTTTTCTTTCTCTCTTTTCTCTCTTACATCAAGTGTTGGCAGGTGGTCAAGTTGATGATGAAGAATATAGTAAGGTATTGGGGAGTCCCACGTAATATCATCAATGATCGAGACGCGTGTTTTTTAGAACGATTCTGGACCGAGCTATTCAAATTACTAGTATTTAAGTTATACTTTTTCACAAGCCTCCACCCCTGAATGGATAACCAAACTAAAAGAATAAATTCGCTCTTTGAGCAATATCTTCGACACTATATGGGTACCAACTAAGGGGATTGTTATTGGATATAGCTCAATTCTCCTACAACTTGCAACGAAGTTTTATATTTAATAAAAGTCAATTTGAGATCATTATAGACAACAACTGTCTACTCATTACACCTTGGTGATCAATTATACTAGAAGTAACCTATTAATATATCGCTTTGCAAAGAAATGACATCGAAACATAGATTTTGCCTAAGCCTACTTGGTGAAGACGGTCAAAAAAATGAAGTGGGAAAATTTATGACAATGAGCACAATAGTTTAAAGTTGATGACTTGATGCTAGTGAAGCATCAACTAGCATCACTATAGTTCTTTAGACATAAAGTGCTTAAGGGACTGGTGCACAAATATAAATGATTGTTTCCAATAATTAGCAAAGTAGCAAATATCTCTTATAAGTTGTAGCTATCAGCGTGGCTCAAAATTTAAAATATCTTTCACACGAGCAACTTGAAAGCCTACCACTTATATCTTGAAGATTCTTTCCAAAGTGTTCCAACTCAATTGCCCCCCACTAGAGCCTCCTACGAAAAGCAAGTTAAAGTTATTATAGTAGATCACAAGATAAAGCTATCCAACAGAGTAAATCAAATCGAGTACTTGGTGAAGTAACGAAAGCTTCCTCGGACAAAAGTCAATTGAGAGCCTGAAGACACCCTACAACATGAAGACATAGTCATTAAAGCCTATTAGTAAGCGTCGATGAGAGTATTGATAGTTTAGGTGGGGGAGAATTTCACGGATAGTCATCACTCACCTGCAACATTTTGTTAACAGATCATTCGTCGCTTTTGCTTACTTGTACATATATTGTGTGTTTTTGCTTGAAAACTATAAATATGAATAGTATGTAGGAATAGAAAGCGACCATTCACCACAATGGCCAAAACTATCTTAAAATAACCTAATTTTCATGTGTAATAGATTGTTTTTTGTAGGCTATGATACAAAGCAAAACATCAGTCATCAAAGCATCCCAGAACCACCCGGGTGGCATAGAACTAGATAGGAGTTTGGGATAGTGTTAGGCATTGATTGAATTCATAAGTTCGCACGTTAAGCTTACGGAAACTTGTTAATGCGTGCGACACCCGGTGAGCATTCGTTTGCATACTTGCGACTATCTGTTTACCTTCTAAAGTCATTGTTTACTCCTTCATTTCTTTTCTCTCTTGCATATCAAGTATTTGTTGAATTACTTATAAAGCTATCCCTTTATGAGACGTTAAAATTTATTGGTCGCTCGTTTTCAAAATTAATTAATTTTATATTTGAGACATAAATGATGTACAATTAGGTTGACCCTTTCGAATTGATAAGATAATAGTATCTCACTATTTAAGCAATTTAAATTAAATTCAGTGCGTTCCATAGAATTCATAAGTTCGCACGTTAAGCTTACGGAAACTTGTTAATGCGTGCGACACCCGGTGAGCATTCGTTTGCATACTTGCGACTATCTGTTTACCTTCTAAAGTCATTGTTTACTCCTTCATTTCTTTTCTCTCTTGCATATCAAGTATTTGTTGAATTACTTATAAAGCTATCCCTTTATGAGACGTTAAAATTTATTGGTCGCTCGTTTTCAAAATTAATTAATTTACTCTTTTACAGATTCGAGACATAAATGATGTTACAATTAGGTTGACCCTCTGCGAATAGATAAGATAAGAGCATCTCACTATTTAAGCAATTTAAACTAAATTCAGTACGTTCCATAGTCCAATCAATACACGTCATATCAATTTTCAAATATAATAAATAGTTTATTTGACATTCTACATCCACATTGCATCTATATATAATTATTCATCACTAAATTGATATTTATAAAATTAATATTATAGATAATTATATTTACAAATATGTCATTTCCAACTCACGAAATTAATACTAAATTAACCTCTTTACATATGAAAGAAGAGTTGACTTTCGTATAGTTTTTTTTCCCTAGTAATATATTCAAACACAAGATGGTAAATGAGTATTTTTTATTTTATAAAAAAATATACTTTGAAAATCATAACTTTAAAAGCAAATCAGATCAAATCAATTTGATTTGATCATGATGGGTTGAAAATTAAAATTGATTTTGTCAGTAACATAAAGGTGTTCGAAACTATTATAAAAAGACAAAAAAAAACGGTGGGATGAAAACAGGAATTGATCTCATAAACTTAACAATATTTGTAAAAAAAAAATTCTAACTAAGCAAGTTGATATGTTCAAAATTTTATCGAATGAAATTTCAAACACCCAAATAGATTTTTATATTGAATGATTATATAATATTATAAAAATGTCATATAGAAGTTTATTCTTTTCATTCATAGCTAAAAATATTTTTTTATATAAAATTAATATATTAAAACTTAAACAAGTATGATACAATCACTGCGAGCTAAAAATACAACCTTACCAGCTAAAAACAGAGCAAGGGTTGAACATATGAATGATATGCAAACAGGCAGCTGAATAATGCTAATTTAATTCAGTGATATATTTTAGATTGCAGAGCGTTGAGGATGAATGAGCCTTTGACATTATCCCTCACAAATGCGGATGATCATCAAAATAATTTCTCATAGAAATCCTAAAATCCAACTATTTGTGTGTGTGTAT